>ML994013.1:0-63528 GCA_010093945.1 Delitschia confertaspora ATCC 74209 | reverse complement strand
TTCTGAAACGGAGGAGGTGAAAAGGGAGGCCGATTTACAAAAAGATAGGTTTTATAGACATTAGTTTAACGCAAACTACTTCCTAAAAGACATTGACTTTATGGTTTCTGTGATGTCGCAGACAAGAGTACAACTATCTAGCAGAGGCCCGACGATCATATTCAATCCTATGGTTGGTATTATCGTCTTCCTCCATATTCGATTCATTTAAGCTCAAGCACACCCCCACGTAACCTGAATCCCGAACCAAAGACACAAGAGACCAGTAAACCGGAAGGAAATCTCTACCAGTGGGTAGTTCAATTGCATTCAATGTACAGTTATGAGACAAAGGCCAATTAATAGCCCTTCCAGCTCCAACTCTAAGGTAGTCTCTTTAAGGCAGTCTCCCCATCGAATATAGTATTCCAAAACAGCCTGGAAATGCATGATGAATCCTCCCCATACCACCCAATCCCGTCAATTTAAAATCATTACAAGAGAACCATTGCCGCACCGGACAACACAGCAGTGAAGGCATACAGCCCGAATTGCAAGTATCCAGTTTCAAAGGTGGGCACAGTCAAAGCACCGGCAGCACCAGGGGACTTGCTGCCTGAGGCGGCTCCACCATTACCAGTACCGGTGCCAGTGGGTTGAGAAGTGACAGTCTTAGTGCCCTCCGCACCCGCTTCATTGAGAAGAGCCTTGCACTGGCTGCTCTGGGAATCAGAAGCTTTAGCCTTCTGGGCCACAGCCGCGCCCTTGAAGTTGCAAGCCTCGTTGAAGTTCGACTGTTGACTGGCGTAGCGGTTGAATGCGAAGCCCAGTTGTTGTTTAGGACTGCACATGCTGTACGCACCGAACTTACCGGTGGTTGCATTCTTTCCAATACCAGCACAGGGCTCGCCCTTGTAGCCACAGACGGTGCCGAAAAGGTCCTTGTAATCCGTCGGCTTGACGTCCGAGCCGACGGCACAGCTCAAGCTCTCATACATGCAGTCGCAGAGTTGCTGGTTGGGCGTGGGAGGGAGAGGAGTGGCTTGAGCAGCCCATCCACTGCCAACAGACGGACAATTCGCGCCGGCAGTGTTGGTAGGATTGTAGTTGTCCATGTTCACACCACTGGGAGTGACTTTAGCGATCTGGCTGGAGTAAGCCGTGAAGTCCGCGTTTGGTTCGGCTTTATCGTCAGCCACGCTGACAAGACCTAGAGGCGGTTAGTGATTGGCAAGAAGAGTAAGATAGCAAAAAAAAAACAGGCATACCAAAACCGTTCTTCTCCTCAAAGTACATGTAGACGATACCTCCAGACCACACTGAAGTCATCTCCTTGCCGTACAGTGTACCGACATCGGTGAATTTACGCGGGCGAATAGTGTTGCATCCATACTCTGCAAAGAACACAGGGACGTTGTAGCTCTCGAATTCCTTGGTGCGCACGTCATAGCCGGACTCCTTGAAGGAGGAATCACCGCACCATGAATAGATGTTGTAGCCCCAGAAATCGATACCCTCCTCACGGTCTCCACAATCGAAGAAGTTGGCCATTTTCTCACGAATATCGGGATCGTCGTTGGTAGCATAGCCAACTCCGATCGCCCTGTAATTCTTCTGCTTGATGTACTTCTTCATGTCGCGAACGGCAGCCTTGACAAAAGCGCTGGCATGGGTGTTGTTAGGCTGGTTGGAAACCTCGTTGCCTGCGAAGAAACCTAGAGTGTTGTCATACTTGGCCATTACATCAATGACGCTGGTGTAGCGTGCGTAGAGATCGCTCGTCCAGGCCGGGTCGTCCCTAATGATGGACTCTCCGGGCTGAGAGAGATCGGAAACTACATAGATACCAGCGGCGGCGAGTGCATTCATGCACGCATCATGGTTCTTAGTGGGATCGATAGCGTAGACACGAATGGTGTTGGTGTTTAGTTTCACGAGGTTTGCGATATCTCGTTTGCAGCCGGCCTCGTCGGCGAGAGGATCGGTATAGTCGATGTTTTCGGTCTGCGTAGTGTTCGTTCCAACACCTTGTTGATATGCTACACCCTTCATGAAGAACTGGGTGCCATTGGTTTTGTAGAAGAACTTGGAGCCCTTTATGACAATGGGGTCGACAGCTGCTGAAACCGACGACGCGAACAGAGCGGTCGCGGCCGCGGCAATAGTGAAGCTCTTCATAATGATTGCTGACCAGAGAACCAATATGGAGATACACAATAGCTAACGGCTGGGCTGTAGAGGTATGTAGAGGCGGGGTGTGCCGTGGTTGCACTGGAGGAGGAGGAGGAGGAGGAGGAGGAGGAGGTGGTGGTGGTCGATCGTCGAGCTAAGAGACAGAGGGCAGTCGCGGATAGGAGGCAAGCAATTCTAGAAGGAGCGAGGACAAAGGAGCGGCTGCTGCAGGAGCGGCTAAAGAAGGTGGTGAGTGGGTTCAATACAAGCTAATCAAGAGATGCAGTTGAACGATTGAACTGCAAAAAGAATGCAGAATGCACGATAAGGTGAAGTAGTGTGTGATGTGATGGTGAGAAGCTTTCCAAGAGTCGATGGCGAGCGCCTTGTACAAATTTCAGGGGCCCGGGGGCGCTTCGGACACGCCAGTCTCACCTCCAGTGCAACTTCTGACGCGTTCCAAAGGCGCATCAGGATCGAGCGTCAGCCCGGTTGGGACTAGCGGCCACAACCCCCTCTGTTGGGCGGTGCAGAAATGTCAGATCTTTTGTTGTGAATTTGCAAAAGAGGCAAAAACTAAACGGTTTTTCATTTCTATATTTACTTGTAGCGCGGATCAGTTGTTTGAGGACCTCGGGAGTTTGACAATTCTGGATCGAGGGGGAGGTGATGGTGCGGGTAGGCATGCAGGAGTACAAACTACCTTCCCCCACCTACAACACACAGCTGCTGAGCTTGCACGCACGCTTCCAAACTGCATAAACCAGAAAGTATAGTGGCGGAGCAATCTGCGGGATAAACAATGTTCGGAACGGATCTCCTAGAGCCCGTTATTAAAATGATACAAGTGGTCGCCTTGGGTGAGATTCGAACTATTTCTGGGACAGTCTGACCGCAAGGCCCATTTCCGAAGAACGGAATTGGGGGAAACCGTTTTGGCATTGGAGGCACATATTGCGCGCGAGTGAGATTTCAAATCCTTCCAAACAAAGTGTCATCCGAGGTCCAGTTTGCGTTGTGCACTTCGTCTAGTACAAATGGTACTCCGTAGCTAGAGGAGATGTGAGCATTCCTGACAGTATCGATGAAGGAGGAGAATCGATGGCATTATTGTACGGAAGTGCATTTCAAAAGAACAGGCCGCTAGCCAAACTGTATGTATTGCCCATTTCCTAACCGCACGTACGTACTCCCAAATCTGCCTTACAGCTATTCAGCATTCGCGAAGAGAGAGTTACACTAGCTAACTCTTCTCAAGTAGAGCTCTTAAGGGAGCAATTCTCATATTTTTCCGTTCGTAGCTGGCCTAAGAAGATGCGGTTGAACTTTCACATTCCACGGGTTTTGATTTTCTTGGATTCTGCCGTCCTTTACTGCTTCTTGGCATGCAGAAAATACTTTTTGAAATACACCTCCGTATTTTTAAGCAGACTGGAGATTGGCTCTTAAGTCCTCCCTGATCTTGATTTCGTCATTGCAAATAGTGAAATCGATAAGTGCCCGGGTACCTGATGCAAAGCAATTTACATCTGTATGCGAGGCTCAGGGGCAAGCTGACGTCGCAAAATCAGCGCACGAACGGTTTGTAAGAAGCAATAGAGAAGCAACAGAGATGGCAATAAGGGTTGCATGAGGAATTTGACGACGTAAAGCCAATCGTAGCATATATATATAGGGCAACGCTCTTCTACAGGTTTTATACAAACCAGCTGCGAGCCCCTTTTCTGCCTGGCTTCTTCAAATCTGGGAACGAACGTTTGGACCAGGATGCACGTCCGGCAAAGCGCCCAGGTGCGCCACCGCCATCACCGGTAGATGGGAAATACTGGAGTAGATAAGCTCCTCCTCCCTTCTCGATAACGGCCAGCCTGTTGATGCATGGGGGTTTATAAGGAAAAATGAGATTTTGAAAGAAAAGAGAGAAAAGTTGGCCACTCCCAGCCACATCTCAGAATTGTACACATATTTCTGCATTGTTGCATGCCAGCCAACAGGTTTCCGATCCAGCGAAATTCCTGCTGAAGAGTTTCGGTTGATCGCCTCGGGTATTTCTACCGGTGCCGCTACTGGCCACGCCCCGGTGTCGCGAAAGGTCAGTTTCAAATGAGTGATGACGTCGGAACCAGTCTGTATCGTGCGGTGATAGCGAGCGCGATGGAAGACTATTCCCAGAGGAAGAGGCCGTAACCAAAAGCCATGTGCATGTCGTATATGGGCTCCGTAGGTATCTGAATAGATAGCACAGTCTCACAAAATATCAGGGTGAGCGACACTGCCTCGACAGGCATCGAACAGCGTTGCGCGAGAAGGATTGTGGACGGGGCGTGGAGACAATTTTAGCAATACATCCTAGAAGCAATAAGTACCTATATCGCCACGAGCCGAATAGGCAGTGAAGAGCATGTCGATTGCAGCAGAGGGCCGAGGCGGCGTATCAACTGTGGCTCCGGCTTCTTCTTTTTGTTTGTAGAATTGATAATCCGGGACAGCTCAGAGAGGTGGTGCCAGATGCTTGACGCTCTCTTCTCACCAAAACCTCCAGACAGGCAGTGCAGTGTGGCAAACATGAAGGTGAACCTCGATGCATCGCAGCAGTCGACAGATTCACTAAAGAACAGCATCTCTTTTACCAGGCTTTCCTGGCACTCGGGTGTCTCTTTTGCAACGCTTTCCAAGTTCCCAGTTGTCCTGCAGGCCCACCCAATTTCCAATTCACCAACCAGCGCGGCGGCGCGAAACTTTGCCTCCTGTCCGCGCCGCGCCCGGACATCCAGCAGCCTACGAAGCGAGCCACCATCCTGCATCCCCCCTAACCACTTCTGGGCGCTCTACCTCCTGGCCGGCCCCCCCCCAAAAGCGAATAATTCCCATTCCATCTCCCCTTTTCGATCCTCCAAACCTTCCACTCGTTCCCTACTTCTTCTCCCTCCCCCCCAGCCCCCTTCACCGTCCCGCCTCCTCGTGTGTGTTTCTCGTCGGTCTTTTCTTCCAGTCGTTTTCGTCTCGTGGTGAAGGCTTTCCCCCCTTCTCTTCCGACCAAGTGAAGAGATTCGCCAATCAACATCGTGAAGGAAGCCGCAGCTCACCCTCAGGCCGCGCGTCGACACAGCAACCTGCATCGACACTCACCCACCTACTCTCGTTTGAAAAATCGACATCTTCAGTCTTGCAAGCACGATCAGAACGGGCTGTGCAACGGGCAACGCTAATACCTCCTCGGTGACTTGACGTGTTCACCCACCCTCCCGACAAAACACGTCAACACTCGTTCCTCACCACCAAAATACCCGCCCGCCCTCGTCGATCTGCTTTTGCAGTAATTATCTAGCAGTTTTTCCTGCACCAGTCAGCACACAATTAACTCAAGGTCCTAATGGTCATTGTTTGAGGTTGGTTCTCCGTCCGACGCGTTCGGTTTCAGGCTGAGTCCGTCAGCTGTTGGACGCCCATTTGTTGACATTTCCAATTGCAGTCTTTACCACGCGCTTTAATCACTCAAGATGTCAGGGCATCCTCAAGGAGGCCAGTACGATGATGGCGCCTACGGCCATCATCAGCAAGGCCAGGAACCTTTTTACCAGGACGATCAGTACGGCCAGTACAACGACCAACAACCGCGGGGTCAAGGTTACGGAGACCAGCACGGTGACGCCTACTACGACGAGTCTGGTTATTATGACAACAATCAGCAAGGAGCCAACTATCAACAGGATGGTTATTATGATGGCCAGCAGGGTTATCAAGATGACTATTACAGCGATCAGTATTATGACCAAGGAGGGGCTCAAGGAGGATACGGCCAGAATGGTTACGAGTGGGTTTCATCACTAGCGTTTGCATTTCGCTCACTAATTGTTCAACCAGAGGAAAACCTAGACGCCGTGGGAACGACTCGGAAGAAGATTCGGAGACTTTCAGCGATTTCACGATGCGTTCCGACATGGCTCGCGCCACCGACATGGACTACTATGGCCGAGGCGATGAGCGGTACAACAGTTACGGCGAAGGTATGGGCCGCGGATACCGACCCCCTTCCTCGCAGGTATCGTACAATGGCAATCGGTCGTCTGGTGCCTCCACTCCTATCTATGGGATGGACTACTCGAACGCCCTCCCCGCGGGTCAGCGCTCTCGCGAACCATATCCAGCATGGACAGCGGATGCCCAGATTCCTCTTACCAAAGAGGAGATTGAGGACATTTTCCTAGACCTTACAGCAAAGTTCGGTTTCCAGCGCGATAGCATGAGGAACATGTATGATCACTTCATGACCCTTTTGGATTCGCGTGCTTCCCGTATGTCCCCAAATCAGGCTTTATTGTCTTTACATGCAGACTACATCGGCGGAGAGAATGCAAACTATCGCCGTTGGTATTTTGCAGCGCACTTGGATTTGGACGACGCTGTAGGATTTGCCAACATGAAGCTGGGTAAAGCAAGCCGGAGAACGAGGAAAGCTCGGAAAGCCGCGAAGAAGAAGGCATCTGAGAATCCGGAGAATGAGCAGGAGACGCTCGAGGCATACGAAGGCGACAACAGTCTTGAGGCGGCCGAGTACCGTTGGAAGACCCGGATGAACCGCATGTCGCAGCATGACCGAGTACGCCAAGTTGCTCTCTACCTACTTTGTTGGGGAGAGGCCAATCAGGTTCGATTTATGCCTGAGTGTTTGTGCTTCATTTTCAAATGTGCGGACGATTACCTCAACTCCCCGGCTTGTCAGAGCCGTCAGGAACCGGTGGAGGAATTCACCTACCTCAACAACGTCATCACCCCATTGTACCAATTCTGCCGTGATCAGGGATACGAGATCCAAGACGGCAAGTACGTTCGCCGCGAGCGTGATCATGCCTCCATCATTGGGTATGATGATATCAATCAGCTTTTCTGGTATCCGGAGGGCATTGAACGTATCATCATGGAAGACAAATCCCGCATTGTCGATCTACCTCCTGCGGAGCGTTACGAGAAGCTGAAAGATGTCCTCTGGAAGAAGGTCTTTTTCAAAACCTACTATGAACGTCGTTCGTGGTTCCACATGCTCGTCAATTTTAACCGAATCTGGGTGATCCACGTCACAGTTTTCTGGTTTTATACGGCATACAACTCGAAGCCTATTTACACCAAGAATTATCAACAACAACTGGACCAGCAGCCACCGATTGCCGCGGTTCTGTCGGCCGTGGCATTGGGCGGTACTATTGCTTCCCTCATTCAGATCTTCGCTACTCTCGCAGAATGGGCGTATGTACCACGGAAGTGGGCTGGCGCACAACATTTGACAAAACGACTCCTCTTTCTGATTGTCGTTTTGGTCGTCAATATTGCTCCTAGTGTCTACATCTTCGGGATGGACAAGCGTACAGGAAGGATACCTCATATCCTTGGAGGAGTACAGTTCTTCATTGCGCTGGTCACCTTCCTCTTCTTCTCCATCATGCCCTTGGGAGGACTTTTCGGCAGCTATTTGACTCGCAATTCACGCCAATACGTCGCCAGTCAAACGTTCACCGCTAGCTATCCTCGTCTGAAGGGCAATGATATGTGGATGTCCTATGGGCTCTGGGTTCTGGTCTTCGCTGCAAAGATGTCCGAGTCTTACTCTTTCCTGACACTTTCCCTGAAGGATCCCATCCGCATCCTCGCCCATATGAAGAAACCAGACTGCCTGGGTGATGCGATCATTGGGGACATCCTCTGCAAGTACCAGCCGAAGATCCTCCTTGGCTTGATGTTCTTCACAGATCTCGTCCTTTTCTTCTTGGATACCTATCTGTGGTACATCATCCTCAACATGTTGTTCTCCGTGGCCAGGTCTTTCTACCTGGGTGTCTCCCTCTGGACACCCTGGAGAAATATCTTCTCTCGCTTGCCTAAACGTATCTACTCCAAAATCCTTGCTACCACGGATATGGAGATCAAGTATAAGCCAAAGGTCCTCATTTCTCAGATTTGGAACGCTGTTGTCATCTCCATGTACCGTGAGCATTTGCTCGCGATCGATCATGTCCAGAAGTTGCTCTATCATCAGGTTCCTTCTGAGCAGGAGGGCAAGAGGACACTTCGTGCCCCCACTTTCTTCGTCTCTCAGGAAGATCATTCGTTCAAGACGGAGTTCTTCCCGGCTCAAAGCGAGGCCGAGCGTCGTATCTCGTTCTTCGCCCAGTCGCTCTCCACGCCAATTCCCGAGCCTCTCCCTGTCGACAACATGCCTACATTCACTGTCCTGATTCCTCATTATAGTGAAAAGATTCTCTTGTCTCTTCGTGAGATTATCCGCGAGGACGAGCCCTACTCCCGAGTTACTCTGCTCGAATACCTCAAACAGCTTCACCCTCATGAGTGGGACTGCTTCGTGAAAGATACTAAGATTCTCGCTGATGAGACCTCCCAATTCAACGGCGACTACGAGAAGAACGAAAAGGACACTGCCAAGAGCAAAATCGATGATCTTCCGTTCTACTGCATTGGTTTCAAGTCTGCGGCCCCTGAATACACACTGCGCACTCGTATCTGGGCCTCTCTCCGCTCTCAGACCCTGTATCGCACGATTTCTGGTTTCATGAACTATAGTCGTGCCATCAAACTCCTTTATCGCGTCGAGAACCCTGAGGTTGTTCAGATGTTCGGAGGCAACTCTGATAAGCTCGAGCGCGAGTTGGAACGCATGGCCAGGCGGAAGTACAAGATCTGTGTATCCATGCAGCGTTATGCCAAATTCTCCAAAGAAGAGCGTGAGAACACTGAGTTCCTGCTCCGCGCCTATCCCGATCTCCAGATTGCCTATCTCGACGAAGAGCCTCCTGTTGAAGAGGGTGCTGAACCTCGTCTCTATTCTGCCTTGATTGACGGCCATTCCGAGCTTATGGACAACGGCATGCGTCGGCCCAAGTTCCGTGTTCAACTCTCCGGTAATCCCATCCTTGGTGACGGCAAATCCGACAACCAGAACCACTCCATCATCTTCTACCGCGGCGAATACATTCAGCTCATCGACGCCAATCAGGACAATTACTTGGAAGAATGCCTTAAGATCCGCAGTGTTCTTGCTGAGTTTGAAGAGATGACCACCGACAATGTTTCGCCTTACACTCCTGGTATTCCCAATCCCCAGTTCAACCCTGTTGCTATTCTCGGAGCGCGCGAATACATCTTCTCGGAGAACATCGGTATATTGGGTGACGTTGCGGCTGGTAAGGAACAGACCTTCGGAACCATGTTTGCTCGTACCTTGGCCCAGATTGGTGGCAAGCTCCATTACGGTCATCCCGACTTCCTCAACGGCATTTTCATGACCACTCGTGGTGGTGTCTCCAAGGCTCAGAAGGGTCTGCATCTCAATGAGGACATCTACGCTGGTATGAACGCTCTTCTCCGTGGTGGCCGAATCAAGCACTGCGAGTATTACCAGTGTGGTAAGGGTCGTGATCTCGGGTTTGGTTCTATTCTCAACTTCACAACCAAAATTGGAACTGGTATGGGCGAGCAAATGCTTTCGCGTGAGTACTATTATCTTGGTACCCAGCTACCTCTCGATCGGTTCTTGTCCTTCTTCTACGCTCATCCTGGTTTCCACATCAACAACTTGTTCATCATGTTGTCGGTGCAGTGCTTCATGTTCGTCCTCATCAATCTTGGAGCCCTGAGACATGAGGTCATTCTATGCCGATACAACAAGGACCTTCCTATTACCGACCCGCTGTTCCCGAACGGATGTTCTAACTTAGCACCTGTTTTCGACTGGGTGGTACGTTGTATCGTCTCGATCTTCATCGTCTTCTTCATTTCTTTCGTTCCCCTTGTAGTTCAGGAGCTTACTGAACGTGGATTCTGGCGTGCCGCCACCCGTCTGGCCAAGCACTTCTCTTCGCTATCTCCTCTGTTCGAAGTATTCGTCTGTCAAATTTATGCCAATGCTCTCCATACCGATCTGTCTTTCGGCGGAGCCCGCTACATTGGTACTGGACGTGGTTTTGCGACTGCCCGTATTCCCTTCGGCATCCTCTACTCTCGATTCGCCGGTCCTTCTATCTACATCGGGGCCCGCTCTCTGATGATGCTGCTGTTTGCCACCTGCACCATTTGGAACCCATGGCTCATCTACTTTTGGGCGTCCCTTCTCGCCTTGTGCATTTCGCCCTTCGTCTTCAATCCTCACCAGTTCTCTTGGGACGACTTCTTTATCGACTATCGTGAATACCTTCGCTGGCTATCTCGAGGCAATACTCGTTCGCATAGTGCTTCTTGGATTGGTTACTGCCGCCTCAGCCGAACTCGTCTTACGGGGTACAAGCGCAAAGCCCTTGGAGATCCTTCTTCCAAACTCTCTGGTGATGTTCCGCGGGCCCGCATTGGCAATATCTTCTTTAGCGAAATCTTGGGTCCTCTCGTTCTGATTGGCATCACTCTGATTCCATACCTGTTCATCAACGCTCAGACAGGTGTACCCGGCGCTAATCACGACAATGACGCACTGGGCTCTGATGGTACGGCTAAGAAGAGTGGAGCTCTTATTCGTGTCGCTATCTGCGCTTTCGGCCCAATTGCCGTCAATGCTGGTGTCCTTGGTGGCCTGTTCGGTATGGCCTGTTGTATGGGTCCCCTTCTCAGCATGTGCTGTAAGAAGTTCGGCGCCGTTCTTGCTGCTATCGGTCATGCCATTGCTGTCATCATGCTCCTCGCTTTCTTCGAAGTCATGTTCTTCTTGGAGGGATGGAGTTTCCCCAAGGCCGTCCTGGGCATGATCGCAGTGACTGCTATCCAGCGTTTCGTCTTCAAGCTCATCATTGCTCTGGCTTTGACCAGAGAGTTCAAGGCCGACACTTCGAACATTGCTTGGTGGACCGGTAAATGGTACGCCATGGGATGGCATACGCTCTCACAACCCGGCCGCGAATTCCTCTGTAAGATTACCGAACTCGGGATGTTCGCCGCCGATTTTGTTCTCGGCCACATCCTGCTCTTTGTCATGCTTCCGGCGTTGTTGGTCCCATATGTGGACAAATTCCATTCAGTCATGTTGTTCTGGCTGCGTCCTAGGTAAGCTTTGCATTCCCCTTCCCTCTTATGTTTTTCTGGATACTGATTTCTTGTAGCCGCCAAATTCGACCCCCCATCTACTCCCTCAAGCAGACCAAGCTTCGCAAGCGACGAGTCATTCGCTATGCTATTCTTTACTTTGTCCTCCTAGTTATTTTTATCGCCCTGATCGTCGGGCCCATTGTCGCCAGCAAATTCTTGGACATATCGATAGACCTGCCAATGGATCTCCTTCAGCCCACTGGTATTAATAACAACGATACGAAGGCCCAAATCACCGGCTCTCGCTTGAATAACGCAGGAGGAGACTTCACTACCGCTGGTCCATCAAGCACCGGCAAGGCTAAATTTTTGGCCTTTTAAAAAATGGAGGTGACTCTTAGTGTGTCTGGTGTTCTAAACGCGGGCTTTTGTACATGACGGTGGAAGCATAACGCTGGCGACTGGTGTCCCATAATGATTGTAATATTTGAGCTGTTGACTTCTGCATCTCCTTTTGTATTGGTGCTGGGTCCGGATTCATGCCTTTGGCACTTTCTTTTCATCGTCTTCATCGCCCTTAGGGTACGGTTTGCATATATATATACTATTACGAAGGCTTTCGTGACGGATCGGGACGGCGATATGTTAGATAGTGGTTGCATTGCAATAAGATACAGGCATTTTGAACCAAATTTTGCCTTCGTTGTACTCTTGATGTCCTTTCGTGGTGAAGAAATTCCAATAATTATCTTCTCTACATGCTGGATAGTTGATGTAACGGTGTTAAGTAAGGAGGGCAAATTTTATCACGTGAAATGTTTAATTGCGGTAAGCTTGTGCCCTTGGACGCGGTATAGGAGCACCTCCGAACCTCCGCAAAAGTTCAATGTTTCGAACTTCTTCAACTTTCACCCTCCTGTAGTACTCCCCCGCTATAATGGACCTTAACGAAGCACAAGGCGCGGTTCTGCGCTATCTGAACGATGCCGGTGCGCAATTTCAAAAATTACCTGGATCCGCCATCATCTTGCGATACATCAGGTCCAGCTACCAAAATGACCCTATCCGCTCCGCTGTCGAGTTATTTCTCTTTCTTTTCGCTGTCCGATACCTGTTAGCTCCTTCATACTCAACTCAGAAACAAAAGCATGTTGCTTTAACAGAAGAGGTACTGGATACCGTTGCTACAACTACTCAATGGTTTGCTAAAGGGGTGAATAGGAAATCGATGAGTTGGTAGACGACTGGACACCCGAGCCCTTGGTCGCCGCGCCTACTGCGTTTGAAGAGATTGAGAATGAAAAGCGACCGGTGATAGTTGGGTAACAGTCCTTTCAACTCGCTACGCTACGCAACAAACTGACCGTTGCCAGCCCCTCCGGCCCCAAATCGAAGCTCTCTAACGGCCGCACCGTCACCAACCTCGCATCGTACAACTTCTACAACTTCGTCGCAAATGACACGCTCAAAGAAAAGGCGATTCAAACACTACGGACATATGGCGTGGGTCCTTGTGGACCTCCTGGGTTTTACGGGACACAGGACGTTCACATGAAGATTGAGGCGGATGTTGCAGCGCACTTGGGTGTTCCAGCATGCATCATCTACGCACAATCCTTTTCGACCATTTCCAGTGTTATACCCTCTTTCTCGAAGCGCGGAGACATCATCGTCGCAGACAAAGCTGTGAACTTCGCGATACGGAAAGGTCTTCAGATCTCTCGAAGCACGATTCGGTGGTTCGAGCACAATGATATGGAAGATCTCGAGCGGGTCCTTGCTAGAGTTGTGAAGGAGCAAGCCAAGAAGCCTTTAACAAGACGGTTTATTGTCACGGAAGCCCTCTTTGAGAACGTAGGAGATTTGACCAACCTGCCACGATTGGTACGTAACCTTTGCAGTCCTTGAAGATGTACACTAACACCTCCAGATCGAGCTAAAACTGAAGTACAAATTCCGCCTCATAGTCGATGAAACCTGGTCCTTTGGCGTTCTCGGCAGGACAGGCCGTGGTATTACAGAAGCGCAGAACGTGGATCCTAATGAGGTTGATATGATCATCGGGTCTCTATCAGGGCCCCTCTGTGCCGCAGGAGGGTTCTGTGCGGGAACTGGAGAGGTGGTCGAGCATCAGCGCATTTCCTCGTCATCGTACACCTTTTCTGCTGCTCTGCCAGCCTTCCTGGCTACCACTGCCAGCGAAACCATCGCATTGCTACAAGAACACCCCGACATTATGGAAAGGTTGAGAGAAAACATCAAGGCGCTCAGGGCACAGCTTGATCCACGAAGTGACTGGGTCAGATGCACGAGTTCGGTGGACAGCCCGATAATGCTGCTGGTCCTGAAGCCTGAAGTTGTGGCATCCAAGAACCTTTCTCTCCAAGACCAGGAGCAGCTGCTTCAAGACGTGGTCGACGAGGTCAGTATCTTGCTTCTGATATGTAGATAACGACTAACATACGGCAGTGTATTGCCAACGGCGTTCTCATCACTAGGTTAAAGGCCATGCCTGTTGCTCTAGGCGCCAACCCCAACGACCAAAGCTGGCACCCACAGCCGGCTATTAAAGTCTGCGTTACGAATGGCCTTACTAAGAAGGAGGTAGAAAAGGCTGGAGTTGTGATCAGACATGCCATCACGAAGATCGTCACTCGTAGGAAATAATTCATGGTATGGGCGGAAAAAGGGGGACCTAATACACCGTACTTGTTCGAGAATGTATAATGAAGTATGGATGGCGTTAGGGATAATGGCAGAGGAGTTTGAGCGCTTCTTGTTCTATACTATAAACCCGTCATCAATGTTTGCTTTACCTACTTAGCACCTAATGCTTAATTCTTTGTTCTGACCAGGATATGGTTAGACATTCTCTCCTGCATAGCGGAGGGAACATCCAGCCTCTCAACGTGTTCACGAGTTGTACAGTTATTGGTCCTCAAAGTCCATATCCAGGTACATAGTGGAGAAAGAGAATACTACGTAGTATGAAGCCAGTTTACCCCAGATTCAGCCTATCCGTCAGCAACTTGAAACTACACATTATTTCAGAGAAGCGTCATTGTTTATTTCCGGCCTAGTTTTCCGGCTTTATCAAAGGGTTATAAAGCGGATGACCTCGGAGAGTGGTTGGACATTCACGACGTTTCAAGGTTGAAGCCCTGTCCACCCATTCCCAGCCACTCTCCAAGCTATGCCCAGCCTCGTGGGTTTTGGGAAAACCACCACGTCAGGAACCGGGTTACAAAAGGTTTTCACTACTTTTTATCTCTCAATTTCCGCTTCGTTCTCTTGTACCATTTTTTCTCTCACTTGCATATCATTTTCCGCCCCTCATAATTCAACTGTGGTGTTGTTCTCGATATAAATACCTTGTTTGTCCCGCACACGTCATTCGCGTAATCAGCAACTCCTCGTCACACCTTCGGGTTATCTTGCTCGTGGGTTGATTGTCGCTACGCCAATATCAGACTCGGACTCGAAAGCAATCCATCACACGTCCTGGATTGCAAAAGGGATTTAAAGCGCAAAGCTCAATCCCTTCCTGAGCCCTCTTCGATCCCCACGCGACACGGCCCTACCCGTTCGAGGGTCCAACATCGACGACGTCAAGATCGGGAGTGCCTGAATTGAAGCCCATCGTCTTCGGATTCGGACCTTACAAGGAGATAAGATTCTTCTACCTCACCACTACAAACCGAAGCGATGGCGAGAGAAGTCGGCTCAGCAGTCGTAGTGCGCCAGAAGTACTTTTGGCCCGACGCACAACTGAACATATGGACGATCATCATGTTAACAACAGCCTCGACAGTGCTGGGGATAAACGCCGAGTTTATGCAGATTCAGAGCCAGATGCGGTTGCCTACGCCATGGTAAGCCACCCCTTCCACTCACTCCCCTCTAAACCCTCCTGGAACAAAAACCTAACAGGGCATTTAGGATTTTCCCCTACGGCGTCACAGTCGGCGCGCTCACTGTAATCTTCATCATCATCGAAATGATTCTCATTGCGCAGCGCCGCCTGCTCCCCGGCGTCATGATGCTGTGCTCCTTCATCCTGCTCGTGCTGTTCATAACGGGGATTGTGGGGACGGCGCTACAGCTGTTTAGTGGGCCGAATGTGAGCAGTCAATGCAATGCATTTGTGAATAACGCGAAGCAAACGGGACCGAGTATCGATACGCTAGCTTGGCTGCAGCAGAACAATATTTGTAAGTTTGCCTGGCGGTCAGAAGAACAGGAATGAAGGCTAACGGTTTGTTGGTAGGTCAATGCTGGAATGCGGTATTTGCGTTCTGGATTATTGGGTCGATCTTCTTTATATGGATGATGGTTATGGCGAGCCAGGTCAACCAGAACCAATATGACTAGTCCCTGCCCTAGAAAGGTACAGAAAGAGCAAGAGGAGTAGAGGCGTTTCTTGTATATTTTGGCGAAAGACCTAGCATGTGTATATGTATAATGGGAGGGCGAAGGCGTTTAGGGCGTAAGGACGATATCCATGTGGGAGATACCGCTGCAAAAGGCATTTACTTCATGTTTTACATTCATATATTTACTTTAGAGACAGACTTAGGAACCACCAGGAAACAGGTTCTAGCAGTCTTTCTCCATCAATACAAAGAGATCGAGTTTCTAACACTCCCACAACTGAGTGGCACTGGGTGGTGCAGCAATTCCTAAGACATTCCTCTGGCAACATACATCGACCGCTAGCGACCAAAAATCCGTTCTCTCCATGTTTAATAACGACGGAGACTCGCGGTACCTAATAGCCAGCATATACTCGCACTTCAGCTATCTGGTAGCCTTGCGCACTAATATAGCATCTATTAGAGGCTTGAAAAGCTCATAAGTTGCTGCACCACCTCATAGTGGCATATTGGTTTCTTAACATCAAAACTACTCAGGTCTCGGACATATAGAGCAATCGCAGAGTATCAGAATAGCTAGGGAGTTCTACGGAGTACCATGCATAACATCCATCCATATATAAATCATCATCATCATTATCCACAGAATTCCATACTCCAGATAGGATTCCATCACATGCAAAACAAAAGAGCCTTGACATCTGCCTACAGTCTCCGTCCCCGTGTTGTAAAATCCATAAATGAGTCTTATTAAGCTCGCATTCTATCAAGTGGGGTTCGAACATGGCGGCTGTGTCTCATCGAAGACTTGAATGGAGTCCAGGGCGCTTGAAATTTAAGTCTCCTTTCCCACAAAAAAGAACCAATTACAATGAGGTTCCCATCTACTACCAACAGTGGATACCTGAGAAGATCACTCTGGCCTCCAACGCCCTAAAAATAACATGCACGACCAAGATTCCATATTCAACATTCACCCTCACACGGTCATCCCCAACCGCCAAACCAGCCACCACTAGCCACGACCGGCCACTACCACCAGCCACGCCCCCGGGATCTCGATCGTCCACTTCTCGCTTACTCTCATTAGCCTCCAGCTATCTTTCCGTACCTTACGCCGTCTCGTAACCTACCCAACTTTACCCCCCCCCCCCCCCCCCCTCCCCCTGCCCAGAAAATCAATTAAACCCAGCCTTTCCCCGCTACGCGCTGGGCGCGACGCGAACGTGACGCTGGTGGTCCCGGCGCTGTGATTCGCGCATTTGGGCAGTGGGGTGGCTGGCTGCGTGCTGCACGTTTTAGAAGATTGCTTGCTTTACAGCTTGCTGTGCCTTGAATCCTGGTGTGTATGACTCTTAAGTCCGTAGGGAGTAGGATGGATGCGTTCCGAGCTGCGGTTGCTGATTGGGGAGGGAGAGAGAGCCCCAATGAGCGGAGTGCTAGGTATGTGGCAAGGGATAAGGAATGGTTTGTTGAGGGTACAATTGAGGGGTTGAAGCACACGCATGATAAGATGAAACGGAAGGAAATCCAAAAGATCGCTCTCCATTCCCTCCACCGTACAAACAGACGGTCCGCTGCCGTGCATACCGAAAGTGTTAGTTCTACGCTTCCTCGCAAGTACTATAATTGGGCGTACCTATAGTGAGACATGTCAGAGTGTTTGCGGCGTATATACGGAGCAGACCTGTCACATCTCACAGAAAATTCCACAACATGATCTTTGTGCCGCTTGATCTGGTGTCCCACTGTAAACAAAATGATGCAATACAGGAGACATCGTGAAACAATTACACACTTTCGTATGCTCGACATCATTCCCTTTTTCGGTTTCGTATTTGTTGAACGTTATTATATTCTCCTATTCAAATCGCTCTTTGAGCGCCGTTGCTTCACCCACAATACTGTAGTATAACGGGGTCTTTCACATAGAGACCTCTCACATAGTGAACCATCTCTTACAGAGGCAAACATGACCACAGACACCTATTACTAATAACTACGGACTGAAAACATAGGAAACGGAATATGGTCAAGGAAACCGTATCACAAGGCGCTTGCTCGGGGTCGACGCTTACCCCGAGGGGTAGTAGAACAGGGTTACAGGATTGGGAAATGAGCCTTTAGTGGTATCATCTTAAACCAAGCAAAATCCAAGGTTTGCCTAAAATGAATCTCCGAATATTGAACAAAGCTCGCCGAACTGAAAGAAAAGTAACACGGGTGATCCGTTGGTTATTCAACAAGTCGAAGTTAGAAATCTAGCGCACGGATGCGGCACTTCCATGGCCTATAATACTGTGTTATTAAGAAATAGTTTAAAAGGAAATATGCTTCAACCTCAGGGTACACCAACGCCACGCTGTGCTTGGTAAGGACAGGAAGAACAGAAAAAGTGGAAATAAACCCGTTCAGGTATATGTGATCCAACGGCACCTTTTGTATATCCAGTGTCGTGTCAGGTGTCATTATTCATTCCTCTTGATGTATTAGAAGAGTAGTCGTAGAATGTTGGTCGTCATATTTGGTCTCTATGAGACTAGTTCTCCTCCCAGATCCATACCCAGGCCTTCTACTTTCGAGATCCGGGGGCGATCCATCCCAATGTGTGGGCTATCACCAGCGGGTGGAAGTAGGGCATCAAAGTTGAGACGTCGTCGGGCTTCACGAACAGCAACCGGAGTCTTGCCCCCGGCCGGTGTACGTGCCCAGGGACCAGGGACCTGTGCCGGGCTGGGAGACATATTGAGGAATTCGGCAAAGTTGAGGTTGGTAGAAGGAGTAGTCAAGCCAAAGCCTGCAAAAGGAGCTCCGCCTCCTCCAGGGGTGGACATCATGGAGGAAGGGAGAGGAGTAGCCTTCGGAGGAGGGGTAGAAGGGGCGTAGATTCGCGTTTTATTTGTTGAAGGCTGGGCAGGGGAGGGAGAAGTAGCAAGATACATAAGGAGGTTGGCTTCTGTTTC
The DNA here is from genome assembly GCA_010093945.1 of Delitschia confertaspora ATCC 74209. NCBI lineage: Eukaryota > Fungi > Ascomycota > Dothideomycetes > Pleosporales > Delitschiaceae > Delitschia > Delitschia confertaspora. The sequence continues at coordinate 45,020 of ML994013.1, read as the reverse complement.
GGCAGATTTCTCATCGAGTGCAGCAACATGGCCACGTTCGTTAAAGCCCCTCTGGCGGAGGCGGGTCGAGCGGGCAACAGCTGGGGGCGGTGTGCGAGGCGCTCGTGGAGGTGAAGAGCGCATTGAGCTGCGGATTTGGAAAGAGGTGATGGGTAAATCTTCATCGTCGTCTTCTGAGATGACGGGAGACCTAGGATCGTCTGGGATTGTTGAGGTTTCTGAAACAAATGAGAGACTTGGAGCATGGTGGGTACGACCAAACCGGGCATGTCTACGGTGATATACTGGAGAGGACTCGGGTAGTTGATATGTGTTCTTCCACGACAGTGCCGAGGTCGTCGATGTGCGGATCTTTGTGCGGGCGTGATTGCTGGTCCCTGGGTATTTGAACGAATGGGCGTATTTCGGCCTTTTCATACTGTGGCTGCTTCCTGATCTGTGGACGTCATCTGAAAATATGGGTGCCCCCAAAGGAGAAGAATCGAGAACGTTCGGATGGTAGAATCGTTGTTCAGAGATACTCGAGGTATCCGACATGGTCCCATTGCTCGAGCCCGGTCGTTTTCGCTTGAGTTCAACCTCTACTCTCGGCTCAAGAGTGTCGAGACTGAGCGTCTCCCAGCCATGTTTGATCTTGACATTGGCTAAAGCCAGACGGTTTTGTAGTGTCCGGGTCATCTGTGAATACACAATTAGCATCCAGCACAAGACGGGTATATACAGCAAACAGGAAGAGTGTACCTTGGAGACCTGAGCCCTCCGGAGAACCTTGGTAGCAACCTCAGCAGGCTGATCCATACGGTCGTTGGCAACCATGGTGGAGGGGTAGGTCATCGAGAATGAATGAAGACTTGAGAGAAGATGTAAATGTTCTCTCGCAAGTGTTTCAAAAGGGCTGGGAGCTATTGGGCCAACAGCATGAGCTGAACGAGAGACGGAGGAATAGGCAGGTTTGACCTTCTGGGCACGGTTTCGGTGAAGAGAGAATGAGGGCTAGCTCAAAAAGTGAGAACAAAGGGAGCACAGGCACTAGGGCCATCCATAAAATGCCAGATACCGTCGTATCGAGATTTCGACCAAAATGAGCGAGCGTCGGCTGCTTTTTCATTCAATAACGAACGGCCATAGTTAATTAGTATGGGCTCCAGTTCACGACGGCGGCAGCCTTGCAGCGTTGTTTTTGCTAGGAGAGACCCAGTTTGCTTGTCGCTTTTGATCCTGGCTGGCTGGCCGAGCAGGGGAAGGGATGGGGACTGATACGGTAACTTTACGGAGTGGTGTGACTGGTTGCTGATGCAACGAAGATACCGTATGAAACGGCAGACAAAGCTGAAGAGATTATTGGTTAATTTGGTAATATGCAGCCAAACTGGAGCCGCACGGGCCGGGCTCATCTTAGCGGTCGGACTGTCGGACAAGCCAGACTTTGGCTGCAGTGGAAGCTGTCGTCATCGCTGTTGTGTATGGCTGATGCTCCTTCCAAGGTTATTTTACTGAGATACCCTATCGGTGTGTATGACGCCGTGTACACTTTGAATATCTCTTCGAAGTTTTGTGAATTATCATATTGCTTGTTGCTGTTCAGCTTCAACCCCTCCCCCGGATCAATAATCCGACTTCTGCAGCGTACGGTCACCATTCGCTGGTTTCAGCAGTGGCTCCCTTACGGATCTGCGCAACCGTGCCAGGTAGTTGCATAGAGCTCAACATCCTCGAACAGGGCAACTGATAACCGTGGAAATCGCCCTCCCACCGTCAGCAGTTGGTCGATACTCAACAACCATCAAAGCAACCTTTCCTCGACTCCTTACCTCGTTTCCCCTTCGCATACGGCTATCTTCCTCTCGTTCTCGTTCGTTCAACTAACCCTTATCTCCCTTGCCAGTTCGCGGGGGTTGCTAGCAGCTCGGCATTCAGCATCACTATTACACCTCGACCCTACGGCTCATCGGGGCAATTTGAATTTCCATGCGATTCCCCCAGCGCTAAGGAAAGCCGTTTATTGAACTTTCTTGAATTGCAGTCTTCGAAGCGTTTGATACCCAGCACTTTGCGCCATGCCTTCCTTCCTCCATAACTTTCGGAGCAAATCCAGATCCAATATCAAAACCGATAAAGCACCCGCAGATTCGACCACAAAAGCCACCGTTCATGGTCCGTTCAAGCGCAAGAAGTCGTCCTCATCCCTCAATTCCCGCCTGGAATCCAACCCTTCCAATCCTTCTACTAGCCCCTCAGCCAGCATACTTCCCCGGGAGGACTCCGTAGTTACGACTCCGAACGGTGTGGACAATGGAATACCACCGTTACCCACCCCGAGGCCTACAAGACCGGCGGTCAATACCACTGTGAAGCGTTACAGCATGAATGTGAGTCTGGTACGCTCGCGGGTTGGGATTTGTGACTGACAGGTTCACAGGGCCTCACTTCTGTGTCCATCAATGGTTCTCAGAGATCTCTGAATCAGTATTCGTTACTCGCGCCTCGGGTTACATCTGTGTCGGAAGGATCATGGGTATGGGTGGAATAATGTCTTTCTTCGGACTTGCGCTGACCAAATTCCAGGTACACCAAAAGGTATTGCTAATACACGGTCGAATCGGTGACCCATCGGTCAAGCCGCAGAACGGCATGGTTACTGTCAACCACCATAATGATAACTTTCCACCTACAACATGGCCAGTCAACGATTCATACTTCAAGGCGCTCATTCACCTAGATCCAGGGCACAATCGGCTGCGACTTGACTATAATTCCCCAAAGGCGTCGGCCGCTAACACGTCTATTCCCGCTCACTCCTCGTTTCTCAATGTCTGCTATCTACCTCTGAATACCGCACCACCCCTTCAGTTGGCTATAATTCTAGGAAAAGATTCTCCGGGGACTTATGACGCTATGCCGGATCGCATGCAGCGTGAGGGAAACAGCTTAGATCTTGCAGTAAAGAAGTACCGGATGGCCGCATACTTGTGGCAAGTGTTTACCGGTGAGCAGATGCAACGACACGGTTTCGGGCGGAGGTGCTTTCGGCTTGAAGAAGAATGGCAACCAGGAACCCTCACTTTCCATGATTGGGCCACAGGTCAACTCAGGACCGAGGCAAAGGTTCACATAATCAGATGCAACAAAACTGTGGCCGAGATTAGGGACTTAGACCGTGCCCAGCAATATGACAAGGCAAAGAGGAAAGGGGACCTTTTCGGTATTGCCGCGGAAGCCGTAAAGGATTATTTCAAGATCTCGCCTGGCCAGAAGCAGTACGTCTCTTGTATGTTCCTCGACGCTCACTGGGATCCAAGCGCGAAGACCATTCGAGGCCATGCCGCCTTAGGGGGCGGTGATGGAGAGCTACAACTGGCGATTTTTGGGTCACATGCGCTTCAGAGCTACCCCTCGAGTATAGAAGAAGTTTGGCAAGCGTTCCAAGATTGCACGCGAACAGATACGGCATTTGTCGCAAACGACTGCAATGAATCTGGAAGTAGTTGGGAGGCAGCGAACATTGGTATCGGCGCTCATCTCCACGAAGTCGGGCATCTATTTGGCTGTCCGCATCAAGAGTCTGGAATAATGTTAAGAGATTATGTCACATTGAATCGCACGTTTACCTGCCGAGAGCCATTCTCAACCCGCACTGGTACCAAAGGGCACCGGCTCGTGTTACCCGAAGATGAGTGCGGGTGGCACCGTCTAGATACTCTGCGTTTCCGCTTCCACCCTTGTTTTAGGATTCCTACCGATGCACCTATCGTTGGAGACGGCAGTGTCCAGGTATGGACTGTTGACAACGGTCAGGGTGGTGTGATTGCAACGTCACAGTCCGGGATAGCCTGGATCGAGATCTTCCCTGATGGTGACGACGTGTGCCATTATTGGAGGGAATATCCGCGAGAGCCCACTGAAGGCAACAGTGGAAGTGGTTACTTGTTTCCCCGTCAAGCCGCTCTCGTGGAATCGGAGCTCCGTGATCTTCTTCCGAAAGCGAAACGAAATTCTCGTTTGAAACTTCATATCTACTCTGGCGGGGGTGAAAAACATGAGGTTAAGGACTATAATCTCTTGTCGAATCCTAAGCATTCTCGGATCCGCATCCCCGATGGACGGTGGGGATATCGTGGTAACAAATTAGGCTGCTCTCAAATGGAGGGCTCACAACCTCAGGACCTAATTTTGGAGAGCGCCTACATCCAGACAAAGCTACTCGTGTCTATCCGGGTCTATCACGGATTTGCCGTGGATGGTATAGAGTTCTTCTACGAGGATAACACCAGCCAGTTATTCGGAAAGAGAGGCGGAAAGCCTGGGGGAACTGATTTTCCTCTAGACACCAGGAAAGGGGAGCTCCTGATGGGATTCTGCCTGCGAGCCGGGCTCTGGATTGACGGTCTGCAGATATTGACGAGCCTTGGGCGGAAGAGCGAGTGGTTCGGAAACCCGCATGGCGGAAGCAGGTATGTTCATATCATATTCCTCTCGTACTTTTGATTTTTGCTGATTCCATCTAGTCATACGCTCATCCCACCACGTGGCTACACTATTGGGGGTGTTTCAGGGTCTTGCGGGCCATGGCTCGACGGCTTCACACTAATCATCACTCGATGAGCGCATTGCGTTGTTCTTCATCATACCCCCGCACTTCCCTTTGACCTGCATAGACTTAATTCGAAGCATCACCAACGGGTCAGTCCTTTTCTTTTGTACCTGTATTAGGTTGCATTAGGCCCGGCGTCCCGGTCTCTTTTCCTATGTTTTGGAGCATCGGCCAACCATTCACACTGCATCTGAGTTGATGCTTTCATAGAAGGGTATAGATCTCGGGCTCTGGATGATTGGGTATACGTACATTGAAGTACAGAATACTGCTTTGCATGTTCAACTTGAGGGAGGCGGTTTGAGATCATTGGGCTGGGCCTGGATGGAAATGGATATACAAGGGGCATTGAACGGATTAAGTGTAATAGAGCTCGTGTACTGAATACAGTGGTATCGTGGATAATATGATACTAATCAAACGGAGGAATATCACCCCGAGCTTCTAGGCCTTCTCCGGATTATGGAGTTGGGACATCCAACTGAAGCGAGACGGCATTATCCCACACTCTACCTTTTTACGAATTTTGAACATCTCCCTTAAGAAGGAAGGCTTCATCTTTGATTGGGGTGTAGGATGAGTGTAATGTTACAGTTTCCCTCTATTTACTCAACTTCGTCATCCCTCTCTCTATTCACCCCTTTCCATCCACCCTTAAATCTAAGTCCATTCAACTTAACTCTCTTCACCTAGCTCTTCACCTAACTCTCTTCGCCTAATTAGGAAGGTTGGCACAAGGGGAGTGAAGGGTGGGCATGTGATACTCTTTTCTAAGTAAGCGACTCAGGCTCTACGTGATAAGTAGTCAGACGAAACAACAATAGAAGAGTTCAATCACATCCTCGCTCGCTTAAGGGGCAAGAATAATCATCATTGTGCGTAATTAAACATAACCGGGCCGTTATCGTCTGTCTCTAGGCCTTCAAAATTCCTACAAAAAGGGCTATCCTACTTTCACCTTCGACAGCTGTCCTCCTACAGTCTGAAGGGGAGTAACTTTGACGAAACAAATCAATCGCTCCAAAAGTCCAACAACAAACATCTCGCTCCGCGGTGCCATTTCCTATCCATAGCAGCAGTACCACCACCAATTTACGGCTTAGGGATATGGATGCTCTTAGATACCATCGTGCACCCATGCAACACAAAGAACAGCACCACAGGATGAAACTCCAGTGCCGACCCCGCCATCCACGTCCCCAAAGGCACATTATTCAACGTCCACCCATTCCACAAGAAATACCCCAACATAGTAACCAGACCCAAAGACATCGGAATCGGCGTCCCCTCAAAGTACTTGCTCTTTCCCGTCTTATCCTTCGGCACCATGCTCACCGTAACATTAAACCGTGCCAAGCGTGTCAGACCGCATAAGATAAAAAACGTAAGAAGCAAGTGGTCGGTGGGTGTGCGCAGGCCCATGGAGAAGGCGGCGCAGGCGGGGGCTACACCGAAGGAAATGAGGTCGGCCAGAGAGTCGAGCTCTTGCCCCATAAGGGAGGCTTTGCCGCGCCAACGCGCTACTTTGCCGTCCATGAAGTCGAAGAAGAGCCCTAGCGGTACGAAGGCAAGGGCGAGCCAGAGGTTGGTGTGGTTGGTGGGGTCGCCGATGCAGTAGCGGAGGGAGGAGAAGACAGACATGACGCCGCAGAAGCCTAAGACATGGTTTTAATACATTATGCTTTCTATTGAAGCGGTTCATTCCCCCATACCATTGAGTTCGGTGATGAAGTCAGCCATGTGGAGAGCGCTATGCGATCGTTAGCTCTATGCTCCGTTCAGTGTGGTTCTGCAAATATCTTCATACCGAAGCAGTGAGAAATGGCCAGCATCTTGAGAAAGAAGCCTGGCTTGCTTATCTTGTCCTAGGTCTTTGGAGGCGGAGGCGTCTTTCTCTACAATTGGAGCTTGCGGTGCTCCATTTCGACGAGACATTTTGACCGATTTGCGCAGGTTCTGCTTGTTCCGAAGACGGTAGTAGTAAAATTGTAGGGCTTGAAAAAAAAATTGATATAGAAGAAGAGGTGGTGTTTGTAGTGGTAGATTGAATGGAGGTGTAGGTTCTGGGTTCTGGTCGCTGTGCGATGATCGTTTGCTATTCAGGTTTCCCGCCTAGCCGCACGTCATCAAGCGGCAGCCATAACTCGTGACCGCCAAGAATTTTAAAATTCACAGATCAGGTAATCCGTAATATGGTTCACTCTCATTCGTCAATTGTCCAACTCTCCTTTGAAAGATGAAGTTGAAGTTCACATATGCTCTTTTGGCATATTCTAGAGGAGCACCATGACTCCGAAGTAGATGTACACAAAAGCAAAAAGCAACCCAGACCCGAAAACGCCGCGCCCCGTGATCATGGTATCCGTGGAGAGCAAAAGCTTAATAACCGCGACCGCGACTAAAGCCTCCCCTACCTCCACCACCGCCCCGTGAGAAACCGCCGCTACCGCCGCGGGGGGTGAAGCCTCCACCTCCCCTGCCGCCGAAACCCCTTGAGCCGCCACGGCCACCACGATCACCGAATCCTCCTCGTCCACGAGGAGCACCCCGACCACCTCTTGGGGCTCCTCGACCTCCGCGAGCACCGCCACGAGCACCTCCGGCGCGTTTTGGCTTGGGCGCACCTGGTGGAGGCTTGGGCTTGGGCAAGAACCTAGCCAGTTGTTAGCTCTATGTAGCTGATTGTACCTGCTAAATCAATTCTTACCTCTCGACTGGCAAGAGCTTATCTCCTCCGATGTAGAACTTGTCACCAACCTTGAAGGATTTCGCCTGGATGCCTTCTTGTGGTTTAATGGTGAAGTATACCTGGTTCAAAGGTCCAAGAATTTCGTCGACCTTACCGACTGGTGTCTATAACTTATTTAGCTTCCGGAAGCTCCAGTAGACTGCACAAGTGGATATTACCTTGTTCTCGAGGTAAATCGGAGCGTTGAAGTAGGGAATTTTCGTGTTGACAGATTCACACACCATCTCGCCTTCGCAGTCGTGGATGAATTGGCCCATTTCTAGAGTTCCCATAAGCTTAATTCCCCTTATCTTCTCTTCCAAAGGCTGTCTTACCGAAGACTTGATCGGGAGGTCCGAATGACTGAAATCCGCCGCGACCTGCACTGAACGTTAGCTCTACTTCAACGGCTTCAAAATAGCTGAGAAAGTGAAAACTAACCTCCACGAGGAGTGAAACCGCCGCGTCCACCTCCTCCACCACCGCGACCACGAGGGGCGCTGCGAAAAGACATCGTGCTATATGTTGTTAGTTAAGGTCGATGTCGTTTGCAAATGTCGCGCGAAGCTGGTCCTGAGGTGCAAACTGATGAAAAGTCAAAAATGTCGAAAGGAGGAATGGTTTTGCCGAACCGCCGACATCCCACTTGCTTGGCGTGCCAAGATATTTGGTTGCTGTTCACATTTTTGAGTCAACCTCGACTTTCAGGCAGCTGTTGACCCGTCGTGCAATTATAACTGTTCCAAACCTGAAATATCTTGGGAAGATACACCAGGTCAGTCATAACTACCCTTACAGCTCCTGTTTTCTGGTCCTTGGCTAGCATTGACTCACTTAAAGTGGTTTAAAGTGCAGTTACCCCACCATCGCGAACCCTCCGAGTTCCAATTAACGTTCAGACACCATAATGGAGGCCGTTAAAGACGCTGTCCAGGACGCCGCCGAAGGCGTCAAGAACCTCGCCGTTTCCAAAGACCAACCCAAAGATCAACCCAAAGACCAGAAGCCAAAGAAAGAGAAGAAGAAGAAAGGTGGAGAGGGTGCAGATGGCCGTCCGACCGAGTTGAGCCCTCCGCCAGCATACATCGATCACCGAATCCAGATATTGTGAGTGGAATAAAACAAATGATGGTTTATAATCGACTTATAATTATATAGCGAGAAGCTTAAGGCGAAGTATGACGAGGAAATTGCGCAGAAACCCCACGGTACGGCTCCTTCCACTGTTTTATGCTCCCAATGGACACTGACAGGATGCCCGAATTATAGATCCCATCAACATCACCCTCGAAGATGGAAAGGTCATAATCGGTGAATCATGGAAAACCAGCCCCGCAGACATTGCCAGGGGTATCAGTAAGAGCTTGTTTGAGCGTACAGTCATAGCCCGTCTGGACCACGGGTCGGAAAACGAGACTCTGTGGGACTTGGAGAGGCCACTTGAGAAGAGCTGCCGTTTGGAGCTTCTGCCATTCGACCATCCAGAGGGCAAAAAGGTGTTTTGGCATTCTAGTGCCCATGTTCTCGGAGAAGCTTGCGAACGACGATTCGGTTGCGATTTATGCATTGGTCCACCTATCGAGGATGGATTCTACTATGAGATGGCTCTTCCTGAGAAAGGTGTCGTTGAGAGCACTGACTACAAACCCCTGGAAAACATTGTTAGCGGTATCGTGAAAGAGAAGCAAGTATTCCAGAGACTCAGTCTGTCGAAAGAAGATCTGCTCGAGATGTTCAAGTCGAATCCATACAAACAGCACATCATAAAAGACAAGATCCCCGACGGAACGTTTACCACAGTCTACCGAAACGGTCCATTGATCGACTTGTGCAGAGGACCGCACGTACCCCACACTGGAAGGATAAAGCAGTTCAAGGTCATGAAGAACTCTGCATCCTATTTCCTAGGCGACCCGACCAAGGACAGCCTTCAGCGTATCTATGGTGTTTCTTTCCCCGACAAGGATTCGATGGCCGCGCATTTGAAGTATCTTGAAGAGGCTGCCAAGCGAGATCACCGCAAGATTGGAAAGGAGCAGGAACTATTCTTCTTCAGCGAGATGAGCCCCGGTTCCGCCTTTTTTCTGCCCCACGGAATGGTCATTTACAACGCACTACAGGCCTTCCTGCGCCAGGAATACTGGAACCGCGGATACCAGGAGGTTCTGTCGCCAAACATGTATAACTCTGCTTTGTGGAAACAGTCTGGTCACTGGCAACATTACAAAGATGACATGTTCACATTTGAAGTTGAGAAAGATCAGTGGGCACTGAAGCCAATGAATTGCCCAGGTCATTGTCTTCTCTTCAAACATCGTGAACGTAGTTACCGGGAGTTGCCTATGCGCATCGCAGATTTTGGCATCTTGCACCGGAACGAAGCCTCTGGTGCTCTTACTGGATTGACCCGAGTACGCCGTTTTGCGCAGGACGATACCCATATCTTCTGCAGGGAAGACCAGATTACCGAGGAGATAACTGGCTTGTTCGATTTCCTGGAGGCCGTATACGGCAAATTTGGGTTCACTTTCAAACTGAAGCTCAGCACGCGCCCTGAAGGCCATTTGGGAGACATTGCGACATGGGACAAAGCCGAGGCCAGACTAACGGATGCCTTGAACCAGTTCTCTGAGACCACAGGATCGAAATGGGAGCTTAACCCTGGAGATGGTGCTTTCTATGGGCCTAAGATCGACATCACCATCTCCGATGCTTTGAAGCGCGAGTACCAGTGCGCTACCATTCAGCTCGATTTTCAGCTTCCTAACCAGTTTGGCCTTGAGTATGTGACGTCCGAAGTCGCTTCGAAGCCAAAAGAGGAGGCTCCTCAGGAAACTGCTAAAGAAGCTCCAAAGCAGAAAGCAGACGGTGAACTGGCGCCAGCTGCGGCTGATACGTCCAAGATTACTCCCGGGTGCGCACGTCCGGTCATGATCCACCGTGCCATCTATGGATCTTTCGAGCGCTTCATTGCGTAAGTTCATGTTTATATTCAAAAGTTGCTCTGCTAACAAATATCACAGAATCCTCACAGAGCACTTTGCTGGCCGCTGGCCCTTCTGGCTCTCCCCCCGCCAAGTCATGATCGTGCCCGTCATGCCCGCCGTCAACGACTACGTCAAGGAAGTGCAATCCATCCTTCGCAAACAGGGTCTCCACGCCGATATCGACATCAGCGGCAACACGATGCAGAAGAAAATCCGCACCGCACAGTTGCAACTGTACAACTTCATCTTCGTTGTCGGAGCCGAGGAGCGCGATAGCCGCACTGTGAATATTCGCAACCGCGATGACCAGGCTACGCAGCATAGAGGCGAGATTGTGCCGTTGGATGAGGCGTTGACCAAGTTGGTGGGGCTGAGGGATGGGAGGGCGCTTGAGAATAAGATCTGAGTGGGAGAAGGGGTGGAAGGATAAGGGGTTGATGATTTGAGATGGGTGCGATGATTTGATGTGGAATGCGTTTATGTTCGTAAACATCCCTGGATGACGATGTTCCTTTGAAAAACACTTAGAAAATTAGCCATGGGTTTTATGAGTTCAATCTACATGCTTCAATCCCTTGTTATGTTTTCTGCTCTGACTTGTGAATGATTCGATAATTCGACAAGCATCACTTCTTGGGAAAGCTCACTCCCATCACACGGGCAGCGCAGGTATGGAAAGTGTCAAAAGACTGTTTGGTATAACTGTACTTGTTATCATACAGCAGCACCAAAGCAAGGCATATCTCGCTTCTTCACTTCCTTGCTTTGCTGACGTAATCCAAATCGCTGATCGTGAATCTGAACTATGATATCGTATATTAATTAAACTAAGATAGTAACATGTGTTTTTATTCCCTCTCTATTCTAATCGCAACGAATTAATTTCTAGTAGATCAAATTCTATGGCACCAATGGCCTAATTCTATTGACTTTCTTTCTCTACCACATGGAAGAACTGTCCATTTTATGCCTCGTCCCTCGGAACATTTCAGGACTATAACATCGCTTAGGAATACACCATTTTCGAAGCACACCTTTTTTGACTGCATCCCGGAGTTGCCTGGACTTAATGCATTCTGATACTTGATTCCTAATATTGCTTAGTGATGAACTCGAGAAACGAGTTCACTAGGCATGATTACTAAAGCGAGCGAACAGGAATAAATAGTTGATCAAATGCTGGAAACGTGACGATGTGGCCTGAAAAGGAGTTATTGTATTATTAAACCAATGTGGTATGTTCAATCTCAATTGGGAACGTGCAAATATTATAAGACCTTGTAATCAGAGTATCGCAGTAAAGTAAAAGTTGTCCTACGCGTAAATACTAATAGTTTGGTATATTTTCTGGAATTTGTATGTGCAAAAGGGGCTTTTTATACCTCTACTTAGAACCCAGGGTAGTATTAGAATCTTTCTTCCTACCGACGCTACACTAGAACATATCCTTCTATCAAAGCGGGCATCACCCAAAAAAATACCTGAATGCCGCAGCGTAAACAACAGCAAGACTTCCTCACCTCCCCTTAACCAGACCAAAGCCTAGAAGTTGACTAATAATATCCGTTCTGCGACCCTACTAGTATAACTGGATCGAAGTTAAGTGTCCAGACACCCGAATCCAGTGTCTGACAGTGTTGATCGTATTGGGCGGAAAGGAAAGGCACAATCTCCGTATCTCATAACCCTCTTCCCTCAACTCACTCAGGTCCTGCACCACCATTACCACCTTATCACCGTCCCCTCTCTTCCCAGTCTAGACGAGTAATCAATCAAGCGGACGTTACAATGAGCTGAGACCATAACCTAGGGTAATAGTTGGCCGTTTCATCCCCTCAAAAATCCTTCCGCCCTATGAAACACCCGTTCACTCCGTCGTCCAGACCTGGAAACTGTCGTGTTCTATACGAGGTAAGTTAGAACTGGAAAAGGAAGCTGCGGAACTGTTCGATCCTTTGTTCGGAGAAATATTCCTTCGTCTGCGAAGGGATCCTAACGTTGGCTCGAAAAATCTAAGGCGAAAGGAAGGAAAAATGAGGATCCAGGTTACACAACAATGATGTGGATGAAACTGCTCTGAAAGACAAGCAGATGATTTGATCATGAAGGATGAATTCAATTGCGCAATATTCTAGAGGTAAATTGATTGCTTTTGAGCGATTGACGAACCCAACAGAAGATACCAATATCAGATTAAACCTGGTAAAAGCATGAAATTCACAGACATTCATCATTCCAGTTATCAAGGCTATATAATACCAAAGCTTAGACCCAAATCCCCATTTCTACTAACACTAAGCCCAACCCACCGTTAATATTGCTCGAGGTATTAGCGGAGATACTGTTCTGATACTAGATAGGTTCGTTGATCGAGGTAGGGGGAGAGAGTCTACATGGAGTGCACAATAAATAAGGATCCGACGAGCATAAAGCAAGCAAGGCCTCACGTATGAATATGGAGACCGTGAGATGCCAATGTCTGACTGCAAAAGGAACGACAAAAGAAAAATGAGTGACCTGTGCTCCGTATTGTTCCTCTCCCACGAGGTATTTAGTTATCCGTTGTCCCAAAGAAACACCGTTTAACGCCAGAAATGATGGAAAGAAGACCCTTATAAACACTAGGGAGACTCTTCAGACCAGTTATGGACTGAGGATCTCTCCGAACCCGTCCTCCAGGAACAGCACATCCTCTGCAGTGAAGCCATCTCAAAAATAGGAAGGTCAATATTGAAGAGGACACCATCCTGAGAGGAATTCTTACTCTCATCAAGCGTGATCACACCCATCGGATACCGATACATAACAGAAGATCGAGAGGAAATGCGAGACAATGCCGACAGATCCACTAACGTTGAACATCAAAGGTGGAGCGGTCGTAAATGGAAAATCTAATTGTGGAGGGGTGGGTGGCAATTGAAAAGGAAGTCGTGTTCGTCAAGTTGCCATCGCCGCTACTAGTTTCCGTCTGGGTTGGTGACCTAAACAATAGTTAGTTATAAGTAAGCGGCAGCCGATACATGGCAACTCGCCTTCAGTATTCTTCTTGAATAGTCCTCATTGTCCGCAATACTTCCGTTACTTGATCTCCTCATCATGAACTCGGGATCCAATCGAGAGTCGGTCATGGACGAGTTGCTGGTACTGTTACCCGCCACAAAAGAGTTCACGGCAGCTTGTCGCCGGTACTCTTCTTCGATTTCTTTTCGGCGACGTTGTCTTAGATAGAACATTACGCCGCCTATGATAGCAGCAAGACCGACAACACCTACAACCACTCCAGCAGCAATGCCAGCTTTGTTCGGTCCACCACTCGACTTTTTCGGTTCTTCCGTGGGCGTCTCGGAAGCGGTAACGATGACGGTGGCAGGTACCGTCGTGGAGGAGGATTTTGAAGTGGGCGCAATGCTCGATGAAGAACTCGCCGGTTTTTGATTCCAGTGCGGTATTTTGTTCTTTGTCATACCCGTGAGTACAATAAGCCACTTTTTGTTTCCACCGCCTGTCAAACTTCGTTAGCGGCTGATACTCACTCATAAGAGAGATTACTGCAACATACACATATGTGTGTCAATCCCCTGACAAGGTGTATCACAATTTTCTTTCATGTCCACTTCGCTATCCGCTGGCGGAAGGTATTCACCACACCAGCAGTTGGTGCCATCTACGAGACCCATCACGGGCATCCCCAATCCCACGCAGATTCCCTGACAGTTACCTTCACTCTGGAATTGGTACGGACCATGATCCTCAAGAGGAACACTAGTCGCGAAGCATCCTACGGTAGTCTGTGCGGCCAATGGAACTTGAGTGGTTGGCGAGGGTATCAGTAGGATGGATGACGAAGAGGAATCCGCGGCAGCAACCAACGAGATCAGAGAAGCTGCAATAGCAGCGGACAGGAGGCGTGTGGAAATCATTATGAGAGGGTTGTGAAGTGAGACTGGGATAGGCGACGTTGCCGGGAACGGTCCTTTGGTCTTGACCAGTAGAAAGAGCCTTATCACGCCTAGTCAAGCCAACTGAGAATCGACGAGTAACTGCGTGTCGCCCCTTGGTCTATACAGAGACAATGCCACGCATGAAGCGTCGTCAAAGTATTATTTTGGCTCGATTCGACTTAATTGATGGGTGTGCTTTATGGTGCGGGATTTCGGGGTTCGCGAGGAGGTGACTGTACAGACGGTGGGCGTGAAGGTTGAAGGGAGGGTTCTGCTGAGTAGAAACAGTATTAGAGAAATTGAGGCCGTCTCGCAGTCGGCAGTTTAGTACAGCTGAGGACTCGCTCAACGATGTCCGGGACTGTGGAGTTGAAACGGGTGGGTTGGGATTGTGAGGCCGTCGTACCCTGGAATGCAGTGTTTCGCGTTTGACCCCCTTTCTGGGCTTTCCTAGCAACGGCAAGAGGTTCTAGGTGGGTGAAGGAATGTATCAACACGCTTTCGAAAGTCGAGAGAGTGTAGGTTTGGTCGGTGAAATGAGACAAGCAGCAATGAGCGTAGGGTTGCCGATGGCACGATGGACAAAGAGTGAATGTGCGAAATGAAGGCTTGGAGTGGGCCGCGTGAGCGAAAGGGGAGATTTGGGGGGAGGGAGGAAATGAGCAAGCGGATGCACGGGCCACTTCTATAAGCGGGATAGTGAAGTCCGGGCAAGCCAGTAATAACAGAGAGCGTGACGAGGCCACAGGGTACGTTTGGACGAATTAGGGAGAGCTGCTGACTATTATTGCTTGTGTCTTTCATTGATTAATACTGGTTTCTGCCTGCTGCTAATTGTTGCAGCAGTGCATATAGACGCCTGTGAAGAGTGAGGACGATGGTGCATAGAATTGTTGACAGAACAAGGGCAACGGGCCAGGCACAGCGGTTACTCGTGAACAAAAAGACCCTGCTTGACCGGGCCCTGAAAGCGGCTAGTGTGCGCGGGTTCCTGGATGCCACACCAGCAGTGCAGCGGCTCCACGTCTCTTCCGCTCCGTTTCACGTCCGCAGACTGCCGCAAGACTCCCCCTCTTCTACGGCGTAGAAATAATCAGATACTTGCGAGCTCTACCGTCGAGACGACACATTCTGCCTACAGAAGCAATATATTTGGAGTATGGATACATATCGAGTGCGCAGAGTATTGATACTGTACCACCAACAAAGTATAAAATAAACTACCTAAACGGCTTAATAATCCGGCTTCGCCATCGCTTACCTCGCTCTCCGCTGCTAACTACATATGCGTCTGGTTGTTGTTGTTGTTGGTGTTGTTATTGTTACAAACTCCTAAGACTCCGTACCTTTTCCGTTGCTCTGTTACTCCGTTGCTCCGTTGCTTCAGTTCCAGAATATAACAAACCATTAAAGTTCCGTCTCTCAAAAGCAGCTTTTCTTCGGTTGCTATCAGTGGCAAACCTCTCCAAGGTGGCAAACCTCTCCAAAGGTGACTTTCTATTATTAGAACAGAGATCACGTGTATGTGGGGAGATGTGGAGGTTTAAGCTAAGCCTAAATTAGTTTACATCAATGATTAATATGATGTTTTGAAAACTAAACCAGCGAGAGAGCTTGAGCTTCAGCACTCAATATCTGTCAGTCGAGCTCTGCAGATGGCTCGGTCCGCCCGCGACACTTGATGCAAGTAAACCCAATTGCCTGCCGAAGAGCAGTGCTCCCGCTCACATCCCCTTCCTCGCACCATATTTGGGTGTCGGATGAACTCCTCGCCCAGACCTTTCACCGCTTCCTTCGCATTCAAGGCCATCAGACTAGGCATGGCAGCAATGTCCCAGGACCATTGGAAGCCAGACGAAGGGGGGTCAAACGTCGAATGACAGTAGTTGCGTCTTCACAAACTGGACTGGCTCCTTCTCCCTTCAGCATCGCTGCACTGTTTGGCTTTGGTTCGTCAAATCACGGCCAAACTTGGCGATATGAGCCACCTTCAATCGGCACATGCAGAGAGCCATTAAAGCCGCGTATGTTCAAACAATATATAACCATACTCTAAGTTCTTTTACTGACTATCCTACAGCACCAGAACCCCCTCAGCCACTTGGAGCTGTGGGTTTCCCCGGACTGGAATACCCTGCCTCTACCATTCCTCCGCCTCCGCCGATTCCCGAGTTTTTAAATCAGCATCAAACCCGTGTACAGCGCCAAAATACTAAGTTAGCAGATGCTACTGGGAATGGTCCGCAGACTTTCCACATAACCCATCCTATAGATGCCTTCAGACTTTCCGTTAACGAAGGAACACCCTACGAGCGCGTCTTGGAATCCTACCTAGAGTGTTCTTCGTCAAGAACCAGTTCCCAAAAATTTATTTTGTCGGCTGTAGAGCATCTTCGCAGATTCTGGGATCTGGGGAGTATCTCTAGGCTTTTGTCGGAACCACATGTGCAGTTACTGGACACCGGCTCCTTGGAAACCGATGTCTTTATTAAACAAATACTTTCTTTCCCCTTGAAAAGTAGTCTCTCGGAGACTGCGGTGCATTTCAAGACCTTGGTTTCCAAATTTCTGGTTGTAAATCGGGGAGGTCCGAGGAGACAGTCTAACCGGCACGACGTCCTTCGAACGGAATGGAATACTGGAGTGCTTTTGTCTGCCGAGAATATAATTTCGTCTCCAGAGGGAGATATACTGCGAAAATCCCAGGCGTCTCTTGGGAGCCATTATATTCTCAAGAATCTGCTCCATATCCAAAGTGTACCCCACCAAGCAGAGAATCACATAGCCGGACTTATTACAGATATTACCAGTAGAAGAGCAGTGAAGAAGGGCGAATATCTAGCATGTGTGCTGAAAGCTGTGCCAAGACGTCTCCTCTCTGGATGGATCCCAGCCATTACATCTGGACTGCTGGAGCCAAGCGCTTCCACATTGGGAAGTAATCCTGCATCTGTGAAGAATAGAGTTGAGAAGTGGTTAGGGGTTACACGGATACTCGGGGATCACCATACTTCTACCGGAGCCCCCAGTGATTTATCCATTCTTGCTTATGACGCTCTGGCTGCTCAAGGAATGCATGCCAGAACACACCTCGGACGGCATCTGGCGAAGCTTGATTCAAAAAGGTTGGCCAAAACGCTTCTTCACTGGATATCTGGGCAGTCCACCAACTTGGAAATCATAGCCTCTGTACAGAAATACATGGATCTCCTGGAGGGCAGGCGTGATTCCGAAATTCGACTCGACGAACTGCTTGCAGAACATTACGCCCTCATGAGCAAATCTTCGATACCCCATGAAAATTTGTTCGAATTCACTGTACAATTTCTCTACGAGTACAGGCACGCCGATACGGTCATCTCATTTCTCAAGCTCATCGAGGCGAAAGGAGGGAAAATTTCAAATCCAGAATTCCTCCATCAATTCATGCTTAGAGTCTTAGACGAAGATAGTCCCTTCGCATACCATCTCTGCCGGGCTATCAGTGCCTTAGACGTCTCCTCCGATCCCCAGTTCCCGCTCCGCTCTATCCTAGAAGCCCTGGAAACACGCCACAAATTTCAAGACATTATCGACAGAGCGGAGACCTCCCAGCTTCTCCCCGCTTCTCTCAAGGACCTTCCTATCGACGAGCTCCAGAAAGCTCAGACAGTTCTCATCCACCAGGTCGCTCACCAGTACTCCATTGATCATAGCCGGTCTTGCCGCTCCGCGCAGCAGCAAGTTAACTTACTCTTCAAATATCTGCGCGCTCGAGATTTGCCTATCGGGCCCCTTTTCACAAGAGCTGTGGTCCGCGTGTGCATTACCCGGCCAATGATGGAGCGGAGGTGGGTTAGTCGGAGGCGGGTGGAAGCGATTTGTAGGATCGTTGCTAAGGTGGAGGGTACGGAGGTTGCGGGACAGGTTAGGAGTACGTTTTTGGATTGGAGAGGAGGGTTGATAACAGATTCGCATAGGAAGCTGATTGAACTGGGGGGAAGTGGATCTGCGCACGTTAATACTATGAGGAGACTGGGTTTGATATGATACTGAATCTCTTGGGAGGATATTATATAATTGAATGTTACTCCATAGACGCCTCGACTCCACCAACCATCCACTTTCCAGTGCATAATTACGACCTCTCATCAGTCATCCCCCACCTGTCCCCTCTCCTCCCCCCTGTTCCCTCCCTAATTCTACCTCCCTTGTCTCTTTCTCATCTCCTCCCAATCCCCTCTTGTCAATCCGAACAAACTTAAATCCCACACATCCCCCTCCCTTCCCTCAAAATGCCCCCTCAACACCCCCTCATCCCTATACCCACATCTGCTCAACACCTTCCGACTTCCCACATTCTCCCTCACCACCCGTGCCCACAACCGCGTCCACCCCCTTTCCATTCCTGAGCCTTCGAACACCCACTCCGTCAATCCCCGCACCGCCTCCGTCGTCCACCCCCTTCCAGCCCACTCCTCCCCAATCCAGTACGCCAATTCCGCAACATGCTTCGACGGAGATAAGGGTGAGGTCTCAACTTTGAGCCCGATGCCGCCAATTACGATATCTGGGGAGTGCAGGGGCGTGAGGACGAAGGCTGTGGATGGGGTCGCCGGATCGGAGGATATGTTGAAGGAGATCCAGGCTTGGGCGTCGGAGAGGGTGTAGGGGAAGGGGAAGAGCCGGGTCATGTATTTTGCTATGGACGGTGCTGAAGCCGCAGCGGCCATGGAGGCGGCGTCTTGGGGGTGCATGGGGCGGATAAGGAGGTTGGGTGTTGTGAAGATGGGGGAGGGAATGGGAGAGGATAATGTCATGGTTGTGGCTGTGGTTGCAGTTTCTGTTTCAGCGGCCATTTGGGATGGGTTGGTGATGGTGGGCTCTGTGGTTGTAGGTTGGGTTTGTGACTTAAGTTCAGAGGGAGCGGGCATGGAGGGTGGTGCTTCCATTATATCGGATGGTAGTGGAGAGTTCTCCTTGAAAGTTTGGCGGGGAGTTCGGATCTTGTAATGGTGAGTACAGAATCCGATTGATCTGTTTATATACACGTGTTGAAAGAGGTTTGAGTCATCCGGTGCTAACTATTCCTTAGGCACCCAGGCATTGTTTCAGCATTCACCAGTGATGACTTCTGACTCAGCGACCCCAACTATTCTCACCTAGCTCAGGGCTCTACACCTTCCCAATTAGGTTGAGCGTGGGGGTGAGCTCCGGGCGTAAGTCTACAATTACTGTATTTACATGGCTGTGATCTTAAGAGCTTTCCAGATATCGTCAAGAATCGCATGATACCAGAATTCGGTTGTCCCGCTACGTTAGCCAAACTCAATTTTGGTCATGAATCTTCGGTTGGTTCTGGCCAAGCATCTGGTGATGTAGTGAATGGTGTTGAGGTTTCGTGTGTTGCACTCTTATCGATAAGATGATCAGTTGTGGACGCGCCGACGCGACTCGCGTTTCCCCCGTCACCGTTAATCTATGTATTCTTTCTTTAATAGCTTCGTTCACACTGCCAATTATGTCTTCCACAACCACTAGGTGTGTATTTTTGCTCTTAATTAACAGTCGAAGCTAACTTTAGAGAAGAAAACGTATCATAACATACTCGCGACAGAAGAAACGCACCTTCAATGTCGAAGAACCCACTACGAAGCGGAGGCGCGTCGATTCCACATCAGAGGCAAACCGATCAGATACACTTCTAGATACCGAGTGTCTTCTGCCTTCCACAAGTTCTCCAGCGACCGAGAATCTACCTGAAATCGTTACATCCAAGCCCAAAAATTCGGTTCAACCACCCTCGGATGTCATACTCAATCCCACTCCCCAGCCATCTCCCATGCGAGAACAATTGTCTCTGTTTCCCCAGCAACGCAAACCCCTTTTTTCTTTACTTAGACGGAAATCAGAGCCCGCACGGACTGGGAAAGATCTCCTTTCACAGCGGAGCAGTGCTCAACCGTCATCAAAAGCGGCATCGAAGCAGAAGAGACTGACGCAGATGCAATTGGACCTCGGCGGCGACAAACAGAAGAAATGCAAAATCTGCGGAATGGAATATGTCCCATCGAATGAAGAAGATGCCGCCGTACACAAGAAATTCCATGCGAAAAGTGTTGGAGGAGTTGATATCGCAAAGTCACTTACAGGGAAGTTGAAGGAAAACCAGGTGTGGGAAGGTGGGGATGGGAGCTTCATTGCTGTTGTAGGAAGAAACGACACGGTCGGCCTTCGAAATAAAGCAATTGAAGTGTTGGATGTTGTCAATTCGGACCTTGCGGCTGTAGCAATACCGGATGGGACCTTATGGAGCCAGACCGCATTTGCAGAAACAGACTCTGAAGCACCAACTGGTGGGAAACGAGCCAAGTCGAGCGGAAGCGCCTCAAGCGACCGATTCAAGGTGTACCTGTATCTCCGCGGCCACAAGTGCATAGGAGCTTGCTTAGCTGAGCGGATCACGGAGGCGTTTACTGTGGTAGACGAGTGCGAAGCAGCCAAAGGAGTTGGAAAGCCTCTTCTTGATCTCCAGAGTTCTTCGATATCAGTGAGCAGCACCACTGAAGCGGCCATCCTCGGAATATCGCGGATATGGACCTCGAATCTCCATCGAAAGAGTGGTATAGCCACAAGACTGATGGATTCGGCCAGGTCTGACTTCCTCTATGGTATGGTGGTACCGAAGGAACAGATGGCTTTCAGTCAACCAACGGAAAGCGGGGGTCGACTGGCAAGGAAATGGTTCAATAAAAGCAGTGGATGGCACGTCTATGCTGACTGATGCGGTGGCTTGAGTTGGTTAGCAGGATGCTGTGGATGGATGCGTTGTCCTGCAAGTCAGTAGTGGAACAGACAAACTCCGTGCATGGTAGTTGCACATATCCCTTTAGTATCGAATCTTAGAAGAGAACTAAGACAAATTAGAGATCCGGAAAAAGTCAATGGATGTGTTTAGTAGTGAGGTGGAGTGTCGAGAGCCAAGACTTCTCTAAATGGCGGGGATCTCATCGGAGGTCGACATCATGTCCGGCATCTGTTTGGCGGTGACGTCCATCAGCAACTTTCGAATCATTTTCTTGATCTTTCTTTGCTGTACCTGCGAGTCTTTTGTCGTGTTCAGTGAACAATGAATTGTTCATAGCCTTCATCATGTCTGGGAACCCTTTCCGTGTCTCCCTCCAGCAGAATCATGCTGCTGCCTCTCCCCCGCCAACTGTCAGCTTCAAGACCGAGTCCCGGAGGGTTGAGGTATCTGGTCTAGGAATTGATTCGGGTAATTATATATGCTGAGTCTGATTTTTCTTCCAAAGGATTAAGAATAATAGTATGTTAGTGCATGAATCGCTGCGGCCTACGAAGACAAAGAAATCGGTGCGCATAGAGTCCCCAGATGCGTCTCCTCCGCATCCGGCCTCCTACGAAGATGACGACGAGCCCTTCCAACATTTGCCTCGAGTAAACCATGCTGGTTCGCTGTTGCCTCCTGCCTCCGCCGGATGCTTCGGAGATTCTGAATACAGCTCTACGGAGGACCCAGCTAGCAAGGGTGTGGATGGGGAAGGCAGCAGCGAACAAGAAGGATTCATGACGGACTCGGGAAACAACTCAGCACTGAGGAAACAATCTTCTGCTGGACCTTCTAGCAGAGTTCCTGCAAACCCATTTTCTAAGGCTTTAGCAACGATTGAACCCTCCTCAAGCCCAGCAACAGAGCCCAAAGCATCCCCGCCGAATCGACCATCTGCGGAGAGGACAGGATCCGGACCTTCAAGAGCTTCGATGGATGTAGAAAGCTTCAAGAGGCTCCTGATGACTGGGAGTGCTCACCCAGCACATCCCAGTTCTCATACCAGCTCTCCTTCCGCAGAGTCGGCAACTGGACAGAACCCTGTGAGTGTACCTATACTGGAGAGCAACAGTACCGACACTTCCTTGATATCACGACAATCAATATTCGAGTCAATACAAGTAGCAAACACCGAGACTCCGCGCACATCGTACGAAATGGCTCCTTTGGATGACGATGAAAGAATAAAACTGGAAATAAAGAAACCGGAGAGAAAAAAGCCTCCACCGCCGAAATCCAGGCACGGCAAACTGGTGACTGGAAGGACGCCCCAGACGGTGTCATTTTCAGATTTTTCCGCTTCGGTTCCGTCTGAACCAAGGCCCTCCGTCAATAGAACCGATTCCGACTTGAACAAACCTCTTCCGCCCACTCCCATTCTATCACCTAGTCCACATATCGTCTCTCAAGATATGTCACCGCATGATACTGCAGTAAAGCAGACCGCTAGCAGCCCTTCCTACAGTCAATCAGACCTGCCTGCTACGCAAAAGAGAGTACCTCCTCCAGTTCCCTTGTCTCGAAGACACAGCCAAATGCATTCCTCCAAAACCGAGAACAGACATCGGAGCAATTCGAATCTCACAATCTCTTCTCAACACTCCTATGAACCCCCTCTTCCCAGTCCAGGAGCATCGACTGAGCTGCCATTTCATCCCCAATCGCACAAATCGCCCCCACCGCCCCCTCCCGCTCGGCGTCACGGAACTGGCATGAGCATTTCATCCCCTCATCCCCCCACCCCGGAACTGCGTTCCGCCGTGCCAGCACGCAGTGTCACAGTCCCGCTCAACGCTTCCCAAGCTTCTCACCGGACAGTTCTATCCTCGCCACCGCCATCACCTGCTCCGCGGCTCTCTCGCACAATGTCAGTCAATTCCACCATAAATCCTCGCTCTGTGTCCGACCCAAGCTCTGGCATGGCACCTCCACCCCCGCCTCCTCGTCGGCACCGTTCTACGAGGTCCAGCCTGGACAGAGAGCGTCCGAGTCTTAGCACTGGTGCCTCACCTAATGGAAGTAGGCGCACGAGTACTGAATTGAAACGAATCAGTTTTGATGGAAGAAGGATAAGTGTGACAAGTGAGAGCTCGTTGCGGCATTCGTTTACGCCTACCGTTGAAAATGAACGCGGTCCATACTCGCCGGGCGACGGAATTGTGGAGGAACCGCGAACGATTACGCCGAATCCCGCTTCTGAAAATACGACGACGGATATCTTGGATGATATGGAGCGGTTTCAACGCGAGATAGATGAGCTGAGGGAGAAGTATAGTAAGGGCGGCTGAACGGATAATAAGAGAATTGTGAGGGCGTACATGTTCATATAACCCTCAAATACTATTCGTACACATAGAGTTGGAGGCTCGTTGTATCATGGCGTTTGCAGGGGTAAGGAACCTGGCGTTAGGGTATGGGGGGGGCATTTTTGCGCTTGGGTTTGGACACGTCCTATGACTCTGTCTGGACAGTATATAATTCAGTCTGCATACATTATAAGCCCTCCAGTGTAAGAAATCGAATGGTTGTATGTATAGTATACTATTTGTACTCCAGCCCCTTTTAAGGGTATCACATCGAGGTTTACCTATATCCTGATATCTGAGGCCTCTGTATCAAACCAGATATTCTGTGCAAACACCTGTCAAGTCAGAGCTCTTCTTCAATGATATCTCAAACCGAAGCCATTCTTCAACCATCTCAATCCTGGCTCTCCCGGCCCTCGTCCTCCCTCCTCTCCAAAATGCGATCCACAATCCCAAATTCCAACGCCTCTTGCGCATCCATAAAATAGTCCCTCTCCATGAGCCTCTCAATCTCATCCAAACTCCTCTCCCTCGTCAGATGCCTCTGATAAATTCGATTCAGCTTCTCCCGCACCCGTAATATCTCCTTCGCATGAATCGCAATATCGCTCGCCTGCCCCGAGTA
The DNA here is from genome assembly GCA_010093945.1 of Delitschia confertaspora ATCC 74209. Classification (NCBI taxonomy): domain Eukaryota; kingdom Fungi; phylum Ascomycota; class Dothideomycetes; order Pleosporales; family Delitschiaceae; genus Delitschia; species Delitschia confertaspora. The sequence goes on along the minus strand of ML994013.1, from coordinate 21,013 downwards.
CCCTCCGCTCGGCTGATGAATCATAATACTGCTATGCGGCAGACAGAATCTCTGTCCTTTTTCCCCGCCGCATAGTAAGAGAGAGCCCATGGACGCCGCTTGGCCCATGCAGATTGTAGTTACTGGACTACGGATGTAGGTCATGGTGTCGTAAATTGCTAGGCCAGCGGTGACGCTGCCGCCGGGGGAGTTTATGTAGAGTGAGATTGGGGAGCGGGGGGAGGAGGCTTCGAGGAAGAGGAGTTGGGCTACTATGTTTGCAGAGGTGGGCTCGTCAACGGGGCCGGACAGGCAGATTATGCGCTCTTTTAGGAGACGGGAGAATATGTCGTCTAGATACAGCGTGTTAGTGAAGAGGTGTTGGAATTGGGTTTGGTGAAGGGAGCGAAGAGGGTTGGGATTGCGCTTGGGGTGAGGGTTAGAGGGGAACCCGAGAGGACTGGGAAGCGTGAGGAAGTATGAGATGGGGTGTGCATACATGTGTGCCAGCCTCCTCCCTAGTCGGTCAGCTTTAAATTTATGGGAGAATTGGTATGCTTCATAGACGTACAACTGTCTCGGTTACGAAGGGTGTTGGAGACCATGATTGCGGTGCGGCGCGTTGGGATTTGCCTGTTAGAGGTGGAGGGAAGGGTGGTAAGGTAGATAGGGGGCGCCTCCCATGGCGAAGTGTTCTTGTGAATAGATGCGGCTTCACAACATGATAAAATGAGGTTGACATTATGAAGTGATAGTTCGAAGGCTGGACGAAGTCGATTGAAGATGTTCAGGTCCTCAGATCTACGTCTCCGCACATTAGATAGATGGTCAGAGCTTCATCCGGACCCTTGAAGCTCAATCCGCCAAGCCGCTAGAAGTTGACGTCTGCATGTCGATGGAACGAATTGTACTTCGAGCATCATCTTCAGCATACCGACTCGAGGCTTTCACTGATGAAATGCGGCCTCTATCAACGCCCGCGGCTATGGACACAGTTCGTTAGTTATCGAGCTGGACGCCAATGCCGTTTCTATTCGACACCTAAGCCGGAGCCTGGCGAAGGATCTCTAGGGCCTACACTTGAAGATGGTCATCGCACCCTTCGCCTCCGCAGGAATGGAAAACCTCTACCACTCCCACCTTTGCTAGACCCGGTCGTCCTTAGGGAGAGAGGGCGCTGGGAACAGCCTAAATCCCGTCCTGATATTGCGAAACTCACTCCCTTCCAGCAAAAGCTTTATCAGAACCCTTATGGTATGCTCCTATTCTTTCAGATGTGCTTGAACTACTGCGTTAAACAACTTATACAGCTCATGCCCTTGCCGTAACTCCCAGACAATGCGGGTTAACTTCTGTGCTTCTTCCCAAAACTTTTATGCTCACTCTTCGCGCGGAGCCACATCCCGAAACGTCGGACCCATGGATGCTCCCGCTCGAACTCAGCTCCTCCCATCCCTCATCGGAGCAGCCGGCTAGGGTTGTTAGCCAATACTTTGCTCTCAAGTTTCTGCAGCGGACAAATTGGTCCAAAATCATGTCTCCTCGCTTCAAGGAGAAGTTGCGTAACAAGCTGCACAAGTTGGTATGGCGGGAGGACCTCCCTGATTTGATCCTTTCTCTGCTCCAGAAAAACGTTGTAGGGAAACTACGGTGGCACATGGAAAAGCCGGGGAACCGTCTCGTCGCATGCGCTAGTCCGCACAAGTTGGACCTGGAGCCCATTGAAGACGTCTCATGCGTACTCTACCTTGATTCACTGCAAACTCCCGCAGACGAACTTCAAGAGAAGGCCGAGGCGATTGTGGCGAAAGTAGAGGCTATGATCAGCCAACTTGTCAAAAAATTTGGGAAAGTTTTGGATCCTCATGCCGCTGCTGGAACACATCACCCACCGCCGTGGTTCCGAGGCCCAGTGGTTCCGCATCTCCAACCCAGGAAACGGTTTGCCCCGCTCCGATTCAGCACGGCCGACTGGAGGGGCCGGCGTGTTGCGCTATATAGTCTCCATGACATGCTGGGTGAGGAGAAGATGCGAGAACTAGTCAGAGGGACGCAGTTTGAAAAAGCAACTTGTATTGTGATAAAGGGGGAACGGAACAACATCAAACCACAGATGCTATTGATGCAGCTGCAAGCGTTTCTGGCTATGCCCGGTCCGTGACTAGACAGTCATATTCCTGCGACAAGGTAGAGTAAGGGATAGTAGATATAGTGACTCGGCATATCAAGACGAATAGCAGATACCCAGCAGCTTCAGTGAAGAGATAGAAGAAGAAAATGTGAAAGAGCTATCTCTACCAAGTAGCAAAACGGTTTATTCCAACGTCCGCGCGCCCAAACCAGCGGGTTCCTGCAAGTAGTGGTCACAGGAGTGGGGTTAGGCTGTGGGAGGCGCATGACAACCATTAAGCTCCCCGTTGCTCTCCAGCATTTAGGCAGTCAATCTCAACCAAAACCTCATGTTGGCCTTCATCTCCTTCGCCTCCTTCACCTCCTTCACCTCCTTCACCCCTACCTGAGTTTCCCCATTTCATTACTGTCACTACTTCTCTTTTATACCGTCCCAATTCGAGGACTGGCCTTCAAATCCTCTTCATTTTACCTCTATCCATCTTCTGGTTCAGTGTAGTATATCTACCTATATCATGGACGTCCACGTGGGTAGGGTTCCTCCGCAGGTTACCGAACAGCAACTTAAGAAACTATTCCGTAGTTATCTTGCATCTTTCAATATCCTGGCATTCGATTGCAAAAAGTATTCGACCAAGAGTGGTCTGGGCTTCGCTTTCCTCACCTTACCGGAAGCTGACAAGGCACGGCGCTTTTTGCAATATTGGCACCAGCTTGGTTATAATGCACCAAGGCTCTTCGGATCAGCATTGGTACTCAATCAGGGCCATAACCAACCAGACGAGTTCCATGTGAGGTCGTTGCTGGCCGAGCAGCAAAAAGTGGCCTCCAAATTAGCCAAAGAGCCACCAAAGCCCAAAGCTCGTGAGCAAAGCGGCTTCCACTTCTCCTCACTTAGTGTCGGAATTTGGGGCTACGAAGGTGACGCTATCGGTGTAGATAGTCAATTTCAGGACAACAGAAACGGAGTTATCGTTTTCGGTAATTCCTCACTCGAAATTCATCTTGCAGCAAAGGTCCATTATATGACAACGGGAGCCGCCAGGAAGACTACCCGACTCGATATCGACTATGCCAGCGTCGATAATGTCGCGATTAGCTCCGGAAACCAAGTACGACCAACTCTTTCGCTCACCTTAACGATGCCTCCGAAGATTTACGAGGTAATCGACACTAAAGCCCAAACCGACTCATACCTCGCTAATCTATTGGATACCATCTCCATCACCCCAAACCAGGACACGCTATATGGAATCAACCCGAGCCTTCCGGGAGCAAAGAAGCATTTGGCGAGAATCTGTTGCATCGATGATGCTCATGCAAAGGTAGTAGGCCTTTGCATGGTCTACCAGATTGTACTTGAAAAGGACAACCCGATGTTGGCTATCCAACGACTCTTCAAGACCAACTTGAAAATGCCTCCATTGAATATTTTCCAGACCGCCACACTGAACTCCAAGGCGAATATCGTAGAAGAGTTCACGATATTCTGTAGTTGGATGATTGACAGCAACGTATATCCCGATATTACCTTCCCCATCCGCTTCCAGCTCCATTCGCTCGTTCTGGAAGGTTATCTACCACCCGCGAAAGTCACACAGCTCCTTGGAGGAATAGAGGCTCTGGCTAAATCAGAGGGTCCTAGGATGGTCGCCGAGGCTCTTCGCAAGTGTCGCTACGAAATCCCCTCCCCATCACGCAACGTACGTGAAAACGAATACAGCATATCCGCTCTCCTCTCCCTGGTGCGTGAATATGTCTCTTACGAAAAAGACTTGGAACCACTGCAGGATCTAGTCATCCGATATGAGCATCTTGTCCATGTATACAAAGCCACAGTTACACCCACTGGTCTATTCCTTCGAGGGCCCGATGCAGAAGTATCAAACAGAGTGCTGCGCAGATACTCAGAGCAGTCCGAGTATTTCTTGCGTGTCACATTCGCCGACGAAGACGGCATGCCGGTACAATTTGATGGGCGCGCTTCACAGGAAGAAGTATGGCTTCGTTTCCGGAAATTCCTTCAAATGGGAATGTTCGTTGCTGGGCGTGGATATAAGTTTCTCGGGTTCTCTCACTCGTCACTGCGGAACCAAACATGTTGGTTTATGGCCCCTTTCATGCATGAAGGCAAAGAAATCAATTCCGAGGAAATCATATTGGATATTGGTGACTTCTCTCATCTCCGATGTCCTGCCAAATGCGCGGCACGTATCGGCCAAGCGTTTTCCGATACCACAACTGCCATCAAGATTGCGGCAAATCAAATGAGCGTGGTGCCTGATGTCGAACGGAACGGGCGCTGTTTTTCTGACGGATGCGGCACCATCTCCATGCAACTTCTAAGAAAAGTATGGAAGATGCTTCCTTCTAGGTTTTTACAACCATCGGTTCTTCAGATTCGGTTCAAGGGTGAGTGCCGTCCATTCGGCTAGATGAAAGGAAGCTAACAATAGACAGGCGCCAAAGGGGTAGTGTCCTTAGATGCACGGTTGCGGGGAGACGTTCTTGCTCTCAGAAGTACGCATCAATCCCCTTACAAGCAAGCTTATAATCTAATACTACCTAGATAGCATGTTGAAATTTGAGGCTGGATCAACCTGGAATGATATTGAGCTCTGCGGAGCTGGCTACAAGCCTTTGCCATGTTTTCTTAACCGACAATTCATCAAAATTCTCGAAGACTTGGGCGTACCTAAAAAAGTATTTCTTGATCTACAGACGGACGAGATGGACATTCTCAAGATGGTTACCAGAACCCCTGTTAATGCTGCCAATTTTCTGGAGTCATCTTTTGTTGGAAAATCTGCGAAGACCCCGATGCTCATCAAGTTGATGAATGACATCGGTCTATCATTTCGAAAAGACCAGTTTCTGACTGATATGGTTGAGATCGCTACCATGTCGAAACTCCGCGATATGAAGTACCGTGGCCGCATACAAGTCAAGGATGGTGTAGTGCTCTACGGCATAATGGATGAAACGGGCATCTTGAAGGAAGACCAGGTGTATGTCCCAGTCCGGAAAAAGGTCGATAACCACTTCGAGATGTATTGCATAGTTGGGGATGTCGCTATTACTCGTGCACCAGCTTTGCATCCCGGAGATATACAACGCGTGGAGGCCGTGGAAGTGCCAGAAGACTCTCCGCTCAGGCATTTGTACAACTGTGTCGTGTTTAGTCGGTTCGGAGAACGTGACCTCCCTAGCCAATTGGGCGGGGGTGATCTCGATGGGGACATTTTCAATGTCATATACGATCAACGGCTGTTACCCAAATGGACGACTACAGCAGCGGACTATCCGCGACAGGCCCCAGTTGAGCTCGACCGGCCTATTGTCACCAGCGATATGACGGAGTTTTTTATTGACTTTATGAAATCTGATCAGCTTGGCCGAATCTCCACTCTCCACTTGTGTTTGGCTGATCGAGAGCCTAACGGAACTTTTGCCCCCAGTTGCATCAAGCTAGCTGAACTGGCCTCCATTGCTGTAGACTTCAGTAAATCGGGAATACCGGTAATATCTACCTATCAGGGTTGTTATAGAACGGACTAATGAAATATACTAGGTCGACCAGACGCAGATACCCAAAGCCCGGCCTGTAAGGCCAGATTTCATGGCTCCCGGTCCTAGATTTGTACTGGATAAGAAAATCGCCCTCGAGGAGACCAAGGTGACCGAAGAGGAGGACGAGGCGGACCCAGTCAGTCTTTTGAATGGAGGGCAACGAAAGTAAGACACATCCCGTTCGGGGTGAAGACTGTTGCTGACCTTCCATTTAGGACACTCTACTATGAGAGTGAAAAGATCCTAGGCGAATTGTATCGGGCAATCGACGAAAAGCAGTTCTTCCAACAAATGAGACAAATTTCCGAAGCGACACAGCTTTGTCCAGATGAAGAACCAATTATGCAGACGCTATGGAAGTACGTCAAACGAGAAACGATGGCTATTCAGTGGGAGCACCACCGCCAACTGGGTGAGGAGATACGCGAGACATATGAGTCCAACCTCATCGACATCATGACGTCCCTCAGCCCCCATCCGCGCGAACGTCTCCAGGAAGTCGAAGTCTTCACCGGCAACATCCTCGGCAAGAACCGTGGCAAGGAAAATAAGCGGACCCGCGAGGCCAGTAAAGAGCTCTCTGAGCGCTTTAACCGTGATGTCGAATTCACCGTCAAGCGCATCATGAACTCGGAGGAACTTGATGAGGATTACGATGCTTCAGAGACGCTGCCGAGGGCTATTGCTTGCTTTGCTGTGGGCATAGAGGAGAAGAAGAGATGGTGGAAGCTTGAGAGTTTCAAGTATGTGGCTGCGGCTGTGTGCTTGGAGGAGCTGTGGAAGTTTCATGGGTTGAAGGGGTTGAGAAGGGTGTATCAGACTGAGCCTGTTAACGTGACTCCGTATTTGTCTGCGAAGGCCTCGTCCTTGTACTGAGGGCCACCTTTCTCCATGCATGATTTTACACCCATTTATGACACTTTTTCGAAATGGGGGGATAAGGGTTTACTGCTTAATTGGCTTTCAGTATGGTCGGTCGGTCATTCAGTTTCGGCAGCGTTCTGAAAAGAGAACTAAGGAGGAGGGAATATACTTTTTTTAAGGATTTGCGTGCTCACTTGGGCATGAATGATAGGGTTCTAGGCAAAAGAATGGAACGGGATAGGAAGGCTTTACTGACGTTGGGCTAAACCCTAATATGGATGGACTATCTTGGTAAAATATATAAGAAATCTTCATTTCCATGAATGAATTCCCTTTCCGCTCTTGCGTTGACTCTTCTTTCTCGGAATGATTCGGGCAAGACGCAGAAGTAACTTGTAAATATTCTCTAGTGATGCTGTGCAACATATGCATGAATATAGAAGCTCAAAAAGACGCGAAACTGCAGGCGCAAATGCGTGCTAGATTATTATTCGTGGTTTAAGAACTGTGCGGAATGCTGGGTTTTGGGATAGGAGATTTATCTATTGGAGAACATACTCTATTCTCTTTTATCCGTCAAAGAGTATTTATTTTTGGGGTGAAGGGCTGGGGATTGTTCTCGGCGCGAGATGGAGTGTTTACTTATTGTTTACTTATGGGCCGAAACGGGTTAGTAATCGTGGCGAAGGAACTGATAACGGGATTGGAAATGGGATATGTGATTATTTTGAAAGGGGGGGGGGGGGGGATAATAATCAGGACAGACCGAGGTTTGGGAGATGTGAATTTGTCATACTGTGTGCGGGAGTGATGGTGGTTTTGAAGTGTTGCGAAAGAGGTATAAAATTGGTGATGCTGCCAGTGGTATGTAGAAGGAGCCGCTCCTTGTTTTGGTTTTGATGTCTTTTTTTCACTTTACTCAACCCGCACACGCTTCCTCATCGTTTATGCTCTTAGCATCTCTTCCTTAAATACCTTATTCTCATTCGAACCCCAATCCTAAACCGCGCCCTCCCCTTGCCTCATTTCAAAACCGCAACCATGACGAATAAGCCGATAGTCCTTCTTACCGGCATAAACGGCTACATCGCTTCCGTAACTGCAAAAACAATCCTGGATTCCGGGCTCTTCGCTGTCCGTGGCACAGTGCGCAAGCTCTCCTCCGCCGAGCCCCTAATTACCGGTCCCTTGAAGCGGTTCTACGAGGACGGTGATTTCGATGTCATAGTCGTAAAAGATATTACGGCTGAGACCGCGTTTGATGGGGTTATGGAAGGTGTGTAGTCCTCACTTGTAACTGATAGATGCTGGTAAGCAACAGAACTGAGCAAATAGATAGGGGTTACAGCAATAGCCCACCTTGCAACCCCCGTATCCTTCAATTTTACTGATCCCGAACCGGTGTTGCATGCAGCGGTACAAGGCACCAAAGCTATCCTACAATCAGCGACTAAGGAACCGGGACTGAAGACCGTTATCTTCATGTCCTCCATCCTCGCCGTCCTCTCTCCCGAGCCCTCCTCCTTCCAGCAATCCCCCCACATCTACTCCGAGAAAGACTGGAACTCCGAGGCCGAAGAGCTCGTCAAGAAGTTCGGGAAAGAAACACCAGGGAGGGTGATTTACAGCGCGAGTAAGACGGCGGCCGAGCGAGCGTTTTGGCGGTTCAGAGAAGTGCATGAACCGAAGTATACAATGACGGCGGTGAACCCTGTGTACGCCCCCCTTCCCTTCCGTTTTTTCTCTCTTTCTCTCCCTTTTTCTTCCCGCTCCTCCTAAGTCTAGATCCTCATCATCCCTCTCACACTAAAATATAAGTTAGTTTTACAATTGGCCCCCCCCTTCTCCCTCTAAACTCCTCTTCTGAAGTTTCAGTATCTTTGGCTCCCATATGGGACATTTTCTGCGGGGAGCCCATAACCACACCCGCTGTCCAGCCCAACACGGTAGATGTTCGGGATGTGGCAAAGTTGGTTTTGTATGTTATTGAGCATGCTGAGGAGACGGATGGTGAGAGATATATAGCGGCTAGTGCGAGGGGAGGCCCGCAGGCTATTGCTGATATTTTAAGGAGTGCGTTTCCAGGGAGGAGGGGTGTGATTCGGGAGGGTGTGCCTGGGGAGGGGTATAATAACGACTATGGCATCGTGAAGAATGGGGCGGGAATTGCTAGTAGCAAGGCGAGAAAGTTGCTGGGGGGGTGGATTGGGTATGAGGAGAGTGTAGTTGATACCGCGAGGGCGTTTGAGAGGTTGATATGAATGCACGTGGAGGCGCCAGGGTATGTGTAGACAGAATAATTAATAAATATAAAGTTTCGTCGAGTTTCTCCTAGTTTATTACCTTTCTTTTGGATAAGAAATAGTTGGTTTTCTCTCTCACTCTGTATTCTAAGTAACTCCGCTTGAAGAATTTCCAGCTATCTTTCTGTCATTGTCCTGATGTCATATTCATATAAGACAAAAGTGGTCGTCAAGGGTATTTGAAATTTAAAGACATTAAAGAAAGTTCAGAGAATTGGGAAGAGGCAGATTTTATGGTGAAAGAGGAAGAGATTAAGAATGTTGAAAAACATTACCTCTTCTAGGAAATCTTACTCCTTCTTACTCCTCCTAAGAGGAAAGATAACATAGCTAATATAAATTGCTTTCCTCTATTGATTTCCTGACACCTCTTTCCTAAAGACTCATGAAGTTGAAAGTTCTTGTAAAAAGGGGGTGGAGTGTGATTCGAATGCTTAGAGGTACTATAAGAAAGTTCTAAGGATAAGGAAGGATAGATAAAAGATTCGTAGAAAGAGAGAGAGAGTGTGAGAGAGTGACATAGTGAAGAAGACCATTATAGAAAGAGACTAAATGAGGCATATAGAAGTGCATATAACCCTTCCCCCTCTTTTGCGAAGGCGCTGGATATTCTTACACCTCGAGCTCCGAAAAACCTCACAACATCGCAACAATACTGTACCACAACGACGTTCAGATACCGAAACGCTCTCGGTTTAGCGGTCCCGTACTGTCCGTCTCATAAAGTGTGCTACGATTGCACCCATTTAGCGACAATAGATAGGTGATAGAGTTGTCGGAAACCCCGGTGGAGTTGCGAAGGCTTTAGCCAGGAGATGCAACAGGAATCATGTTTTACAAGGTTGCTCCAAGGATTGTCATCTCTCTGTACCATCACGATGGATCGCATCTCCGGGCCCGCGTCTCGTTTTAGCCCAAAATACAAAGAAAGGGAAAGGTATAGTGGAGGGTGAAATAGAGAGCGTAAAGGTGAATTGAAGGTGAATGTAAAGATGAGTAGAAAGCAGAGGTGAGGGCATGAGTTCCTTTTATATCCTCATTGCCTGCAAAAGAGAACACATGCTAACCGCCCTCTCATGGTCCATTTCACCTGAGTCTCTAGAGAGCCACACAAGACCCTTCAGCCTTCTGAGAACGACCCCCTAAATCAGGGTAACTCGAAGATAAAATGAGGTCTTTGGGCCTTCCCATCCAATGACCTCGGGTAATAAGCGTAGGACAGGTGTTTTCAATGTGACAAGCACTCCGCTGCTCACGCCTTGATTCTATTTCCTAGGTGTCTCAACAAGTAACTATAGGCAGTGTCAGCTCATACTTAATTGGTCGAAGATAGGCAACGCTATTATTCTTCATAAGATCCTTGAGCATGTTGATGTAACATTGGTAAGGCGCTTTTGCATTTGTAGTATCTGTTAAGTTCCTGCGGCCATAGCGGCGAGGTTCAGAAGGATTCGATAAGTCCTCAAAGTGGTATTGGCAAGGTGCTCTTGAATGTGTGACGCCTCCCAACTTCATGCGACCAAGCAACGAAGGAAGTGCTTGAATGAACGAAAGAGACAACGATATGCAAAGCAGTGGCGCCTGATCATAGCGGCAATGCCTCAGAACAACCCAAAATGTGACGGCTCACATGCTTGTATAGGTTGGGTGGGTTGCCTTGGAGGACTTTGAGATACAGAGAAGTGGCATCATTCCGTCTTTGGTGGGCAATGTTAGATCCACATCATTCTCTATTAACAGCCTGAAAACGTCAAGATGGCTGTTGTCGGCTGCTACATGGGGTGGCGTCCAGTCAGCACAGAATGAGCAAGCACTTCACAAGAGAAAAGAGAAAGCGAGAGAGCGGGTAGGCCACCAAATGCTTGCGGACGCAGTTCCAGAAGCATCATCAATTGCTAGGATATTGAAAGCTTTATGGCGCAGTTGTATTAAGGTGAAATGCCAGAGGCGGGGCAAGACAGTACAATATTGGACGGTGACGGAGACTTGAAAAAATGTCTCACAAGAGTTCTCTCCAGAGGTGGGCATGAATAAGGGGGCCTGCGGAGGAGAGATGAGAGTAGAGAGAAAGCAATAGAGAAAAGGGGGAAGAGTGACGGGTAAAGGAGGGCCTTTTATGGCGGAGGTCGAGGTCGATTGCCAGTTCGTGAACACCACATGCGAGGCCCCGGACTGCCCTAATAGGGGAGCCCTTATTTCCTGATGCAGAGCTTGTTGTCTGATTGTTTACAAAATTTCTTTTAAAATTTCGGTTTTCTGCGATAAATTAAGTCTAGAAGTATATTTAAGACTCGGAGGCGTTACAAAGTGTTATGAGAATAGGGGAAGAGAAAATTTTTAGACAAAAAGTTAAATATAAAAGAAAGATAGAGAGTTCTAGAGAGGGAACACTGAGCTACGGGTGCACCGAAAGATAAGATAGAAGACGGAAAGAGAAATAGGTAGGAGATAGCCCTATATATATTACTAACTGACCCCTACGAAGATGGTACACAGTTGTCTGTATGCTATATAAATCACTAACTCCCCAGTTCGATCCTCCTCCTCAGCACATTTCTCGCCTCGGTCTCACTCAATGAATCCAAATTCAACTCTTCCAAAACCTCTCTTGCAGACTCATTAGAATCAAAAATTCTCTTCTCCACTTCCCAAAGCCCCAGCTCGCCAGGAGTACAAGGCCATTGTTCATTCTGCTCTCCTTTCACGGATTCCTCACCACCTTCTGCGTCCCAAGCACCCCACTCTTCTTCGTTGCCTTCATCTGCAGAGTTCTCCATCCGAGACTTGTAACCCTTGACCGGAAGACCGAGGAGCTTGGCACCCTCAAGACATCGACGCAGTCCAACTTCGGCAACACCTGGCCCAACGGATGCATCGACAACGCGGCAGACTGCCGCTAGGTCAGCGGAGAGCTGCGCAGCACCAGCAGTGGAGAAGCGATGACGGCTAATCACGAGGTCCCAGAAAATGGTTGCAATGGTATTCACAACAGCTCGAGAGATACGACGAAGAGGGGCAAGGGCGAGGGTACGAGAGAGAAAGCCTAGGGTGTTGGTGAGGTAAGTAACAACGGCATCAAGTTCGGCGGTTGGAGAAGGTGTTGCCGCTGCTGAGACAGAGGGTCCACTGAGCGTCGTCCAAGGATTGCTAGACATCGGTAAGCGATGAGGAGACGTTGAGATCAACTGGGTCAAACGTACATATTCCGGTAGGGCCGCAACGCCTCCCGTACATTATTGTTGATCGTGTCGGTAATGATCTTCTCGCTACGGATGCGGAGACGGGAGTACCAACCCGCCGTTTCGTCGAATAGGCCGCCGCCTTCAGCATCCGAACCCACAGCATTGGAGGTGCGCCCAGCCACCTCGTCAACTGTCATGCTTCCGATGTTGCTGGCTTGGCGGGCGCGATGATGAAGCTCATCCCATATGTCTAGGAAGAACTAGAACAGAGTGAGCCCTTCGGAACAGCTATCCGCCCAAATTGCGATAACTTACCACATCGTCACTCCAATCACGCATTGCTTTTTCCAAATAGTCTGCGCTGCCGTACGTCTTACACAACGTTTCTAGGCCTTCAAGGCCCAGTAGCTTTTCCTGCTGTTCTTTGCTGATGCCTTGCACGGTTCGGCCAAGAGTGGAAGTCATGCTCACATACGCCTCTAAATTGCTCTGTAGCCGCTCGTGGAATTTGTCGAAGATGGCTATTTGGATGTCGATCACAAACCTAAGCTTTTGCGAGAAAGACGTTAAGGGCCTGTATCGGTCTAGAGTAAGAGATCAGATCATGCTGCCACATTTTTCCACAATTGGGGCAAGGAAGCCAACCTGTAATGGTTTCAAGCAAGTCGTTCACGCGAATGGCGCCCTTTGTAGGCTTGGTGGCTTTGGGATCGACACTCTCATAGTCCAGATCACCGAAGTCGGGCGCTTCGACAATACTTTGGTAGCGGGTCAGTGCAACTATCGCATGGCAGCAGTTAGCAAACCAAGTCGGTTAGGGACCGAGGTGCTTTCGGTTAGGGGTGAATGCGCTTACAGTCTTTCTCGACCTGCAGCCACCTTCCGAACCAGTCTGCCTGGACCAAGAATTCCCACGACAGACCCTTCCACCCCTCTACGCCGTAGCCGCCATCGTACCGCCATTCCTCCCTAATGGTGGTGTCAAAGCTCATGACCTCGTGCATGAGATGGCTGAGAAGCTGCGGTTGGCTAGCCACTTTGGGTAGTAAAGAGCCAATCTTGTTCCTCAGCATAGGAAGTAATGCAGTGATGAACGCAGACGTTGCGTCAATGTAAACGGGATTAAGAGCAACTCCCTTTCCGCGGAAATGATGGAGAAGAGCTGGCTGCACAAAATCGACGACAAATCCGCTGTAATCAGTCAAAAGGGTGGTAATGTGTGAGAGGAAATATTCCGGCCTATCAATGCGGTTTGTCGGTCGGTCTCCTTCAAAGTGATATCGGAACCGCATCTCCAGCGGCTCTACCAGTACTTCTAGGGGCAACAGTACGGCTGGTAGCTTGATTTGGGACGCGGATCCAGTAGAATAGTCGATGCCATCAAGCTCAGGGAGTTGTAGTTCCAGCAGCTTGCCGACAGCAGCTTGCCATTCATCCTGGAGGTGGCCTGGGACTGTGGCTTTTGGCGTAGGCCATCCAATCTTCTTTAGCACCTTTTCCAGATCCGACGAAAACGCATCAAAGATCTGGCCTCGAAGGGTTTGGGTGATTAGGTCGACATGGTGGAGTAACTGCGGGGCCGCCCCCTCGGCATCAGCCTGGAGCACAATGAGTTTTGTGTGGAGAGATCGCAGTTGCTTGTACGGCTCGAGGGCTGCCTCATTGGATGTTTTCAGCCGCGTTTGGGCCTCATCGCTGTGGAAGCATGATCAGCTGATTTTCTAGCCATTTCACAATGGAACGGCTGCTTCCCACCTCAGAACATTGATCTCCTGCAGCAACTCCAAGTACCCATTGGCTACGTCCAGCCTCTGCAATGTGTCCAGAATGGCCTCAAAGCGGGGGGTAGCCTCATCGGTTGTGTCTGATTCCGTGATGACCTGCAATCGTCGGTCGATGTCGGCCTGCTCAGCGTGAAACTTGCTGGACCGCTCCTGAAGCGACTGCCAGTGATTGTGAGAGGCCTGCTTCGCCTCGGACAGACCATTCTGGGCATCCTGGAGCTGTAGGAGGGGTCAGTTGAGCACATTGACAACGGATGAGAGGGGTCTCACTTGTTGCTTGAGCAAGCCGTGCTGGTTGTGAATATTGGCGAGCAACGCATCCAAACCGGTTAGATCACCCAACGTCTGCAGTTTGTCGTCGAGGTAGTCGGCGACGCGAGTTTGCCTCTCGTCTAGCTCATCGTCCATAGCTGCTGCGAAAGGGGTATGGTGTGGAGAGGTTCGCGGAAAGCCGGCAAGGGAGGAGGAAGGGGATCGGAGGGGAGTTGAGGAGTGGTGAGTGGTGGTCAGTAGTGGCTACTGGTGGTCACTGGTGGTGATGGTCACTGGGTGTTGATGGTCACTGGGCGGCCTTCTTTTGGGGGGGTGGGCGGCCTTCTTTTGGGAGGGGGACAGCTTTGGGGGAGAGTGGTAGCTAGCGTCACTGCTGAGGTCCGATCTCAGATCGATCTGGAGGCGGCCGTGGCTGTCGTGGCTTGACGCTTGGGCGGTGAGTGCCTGAGGCAAACCACATACTGCTGGTGGGCAGAAACTTCGGTAAATTGTTGGAGCCAGAGCAGTCGGTGCACGGTGGTCCGATCTCAGAATGCAGACCTCACCAAGCTCCCCCAAAGAGACACCAAATCCCTGCCAAAAAAATAATATCGAATAAATGGACGCTGTCGTGTTGCATCCGCGAATCTGCACTGCTTGCCCCCAGAGATCTCGTTCCTCTATTTAATTCACTGTTCCCCCTGCCTATTCCTTGTCATCAGATCTCTCGCCCCTCTTCCTTTCTAGATTGCCGAATAATTAGTTTTCGACGCCCCAACTTTTTTGCCTCACTTGGCTTCAAGCCTCCAAACCTACACCATGCCTAAGGAAAATAAGAAGCGCGGTCGCCGCGAGGAGCACAAGAAGAGAAAACAGGAGTTCTCCGAGCACGAACCTTACTCCAAGCGTCACAAAGAAGATGTCGAAGAATCCGTCGAGCTTTCATCCCAACAACAAGTCTTTCAGGATGAAGGCTTCGAAGGCGCTGGTCGTCCAGATGACATGCCCTTCTACGGCATGCTGGATGAGGAAGAACAAGAGTACTTCAAGCGCGCCGACAATATGCTTGAGCTGAACCAGTTCGATGATGCAGAGGAACGCGCCTTGTTCTTGGAGAATGTCTATCGGGAAGCCGATGGCAAAGAGCTGAAGATAGCCAACAGCCAGTCTTGCTCTCGACTCATGGAGAGATTGATCCTCCTCTCTACCCCCGATCAGCTGAAAGCTTTATTTCAGAAATTCAGTGGCCAGTGAGTACAATGCTAGTCAAATGTTACTAGATACATGATACTAATGCCTTTGCGTAGTTTCCTGCACCTCGTCCAACATCGATTCGCCTCCCACTGCTGTGAAGCGCTCTTCATCCACGCCGCTCCGATTGTCACACAGGAAATGAAGTCAGACCACGTGCACACCCCTCCATCCTCCGACCCCAATGCGATCTATGTCTCCATGGAAAACCTCTTCTTGTATACTCTGAACGAGCTTGAAGGAAATCTGGGCTATCTCATGACAGATCGGTTCGCCTCGCATACCCTACGAGTTCTTCTGATCGTACTTGCCGGACTTCCACTTGCTAAGCAGAATGACAAATCAGTCGTCCAAAGCAAGAGGAAAGAGAAGATTACAGTGGCTGGAGTGGATAAGGGCCAGCAGTGGATATTGGAGGAACGTAAAGTCCCTAAATCATTTACGGATGCATTGGAAAAAATCATCAACGATAGCGTGTCTGGCTTAGACTCCACGTATTTGCGGGCTCTTGCTGTCCACACGACTGGTAACCCGACACTCCAATTACTGATTCAGCTCGAGCTGTCCCATTTCGGAAAGTCGCGGGCAAAAGACGAGAAATCCATAATACACCGACTTCTCCCCGATGATCCCATCACCGAGGGCACTGAGAGCGCATCTTTCCTCAACGGACTTCTGTATAGCCCAGTCGGGTCACGGCTATTGGAGACAATCATTACATTTGCCCCTGGGAAAATGTTCAAAGCCATCTATCGGGAACAGTTCAAAGAACGAATGGGCACTATTGCGCGCAATGAAATAGCAGGCTATTGCGCTGCCAAAATATTGGAGAGGTTAGGCAAGGAAGATTTGGACGAGGCGATGCGTCGCATCGTTGAGCAGATACCGATGCTGGTCGAACGGAACCGAACAGCCATTTTGAAGACTCTAATTGAGCGATGCTTAGTTCGGGGTGTGGATACCACTCCAATAGCAGTACAGTTTGAAAAAGTCTATGGCGGCCCCCACGGCTTTGACATTACACGCCTGCTCAAGCTTGTTGAAACTCCATCCGAGGACGGAAAGGCCGATACCAGCCAGAGTCATTCGCACCCGGACAAGGTCCATGGGTCCCTCCTTGCACAGACCATGATGACTGCTGCTGGCCGTATGAGCAACCTGGTTTTCGACTCACTTGCAAGGCTGGGAACTCCGTTGTCGCTCAAGGTTGCACGAGATCCCACTGCATCGCGAACATTACAAGCAGCGCTCAAATCGCCCCAGGCCTCTATAATCTTCCGTCGGAAGATGATCCAGCAATTCTACGGGCATATAGGCGAACTGGCATTGGATCCCGCGGGCTCTCATTTCATTGATTCTGTTTGGGAAGGCACTCAGGGCCTAGCATTTATTCGCGAGCGGATCGCTGAAGAGTTGGCAGAAAATGAAGCTGCATTGCGAGAGTCGTTTGTCGGCAGGGCCGTCTGGCGCAACTGGAAAATGGATCTTTATAAGAGGAGGAGAGCAGACTGGGTCAAAGAAGCAAAGTACATGGCTGGAGGGAACGACGGATTCTTGTCCTTCCCGGAAAGCAACGGCGATGCGCCTGCGAAACCAAAGAATGGCAAAAAACCAACAGCAATTGAATTGGCCAGGCAAAAGTTCGCAGCTCAAAAAGCCGCTAAATCAAAGAAAGAGGCCCAGGATTCTAAGTCAAAGGAGAAGGCAAAAGCACCGGTTGCAGCATAGGAAAGGGGCGTATGTTTGGTTATCAAAAGTGTTCTAGATACCTTGAAATTCGGCAATTGAAGGAGGCGGTGAAAATTCTGCCGGCATTATTTCCTTATTCTGAAAGATCCTGGTTTATGTCGCAATTCGAGTCATACCTTACTATTCTCAACTGTTTGTTCTCTGTCCTCAATCATCTTTCCCTCACGACGTACCAATGTTCAAAATGGCTACTAACGGAACCAATACTGCCAATAGCGAAGAACCCCCTCTGAACCGGGCGGACGAAGTTAAGGAGGTACTTTAACCTACCTCAATCATCTTTATCAACGATTGTATCTAAGTGCTAATTTCTCAGCTTCTAGATGCAGTTCAAAAACTCATAATCCCATTCATTCGCTCCGCTGACGAGGACGCTGCTACCAAGCATACCGGCCATGGTCTGAAGGTCTCTGGTAGTGCTCCAAGAACTACCCTCGTCGAGCACCACCCACCAAAAGAGCTCGAGCAATTGCTTC
Source organism: Delitschia confertaspora ATCC 74209 (assembly GCA_010093945.1). Taxonomy (NCBI): domain Eukaryota; kingdom Fungi; phylum Ascomycota; class Dothideomycetes; order Pleosporales; family Delitschiaceae; genus Delitschia; species Delitschia confertaspora. The sequence goes on along the minus strand of ML994013.1, from coordinate 3,473 downwards.
AACTAGAGATACCAGAGCAGAGTAGCGGAAAAGATGGACTGCTAGGCTTGGTACGCAAGATTCTACAGTACTCTGTGAATACGTGGGACCAGGGCTTTATGGATAAGCTGTATGCCTCGACGAACGCAGTACGTACCATCTACAGACAGTGCCAAAGGGCATGCGCTGTAGAAATTATACACTAACACTTACAGGTGGGAGTCATATCCGAGCTCCTCCTGGCCGTCCTCAACACAAACGTACGTCAAACAACCCTCTCCCAGCCCAATATTTTGGCCACTGTTTGCTAATTTATTTTGCGCAGGCGCACGTCTACCAAGTCTCCCCCGTCCTCACCCTCATCGAAAAATACACGACCCACTTCCTCGCATCCCTCATCGGCTTCCCCGCCTCCCACTCCGGCGGCATATCACAGCCCGGCGGCAGCGCCTCTAACAGCACCGCCATCGTCATCGCACGCAACACACTCTATCCTGAAACTAAAACCGACGGCATGGGCGGGCGACGCTTCACTTTATTCACCTCGGCGCACGGTCATTACTCTGTGGAGAAGGCGGCGCAGATGTTTGGGCTGGGGAGTAAGGCTGTGATTGCTGTGCCAGTGGATGAAGAGGGGAAGATGAGAGCGGACGAATTGGACAGATTGGTGGAGGAGAGTAAGGGAAGAGGGGAGCTGCCGTTCTTCGTCAACGCGACGGCTGGCACCACAGTCCTCGGCTCCTTCGACCCGCTCGATGAAATCAGCCCCGTGTGTAGAAAACACAACCTCTGGCTGCACGTCGACGGCTCCTGGGGCGGCCCCGTGATCTTCAACCAGTCCCTCCGAGCCACCCGCTTAAAGGGGTTGGAAATGGTTGATTCGATGGCCATCACACCGCACAAGATGATGGGGGTACCTATGACGTGCAGTTTTTTGATCTGTAGAGATTTGCGGATGGTCTGGAAGGCTATGACACTGCCCGCCGGCTATCTTTTTCACAACGAGTCCGACGATGTGCAAGAGATTCATGATTTGGCAGATTTGACGCCGCAGTGCGGCCGCCGCGCTGACAGCCTCAAGCTATTCCTAGCCCTGAACTACTACGGCCTAGATCATTTCAGCACCCTCATCCAGCGCGGCTTCGACGCCGCAAACTACCTCCTCCAACTACTCCGCGAGTCCGGGGATTTTGTTGTCGTGTCTCCGGAGCCGGTGCAGTGCTGGCAGGTGTGCTTTTATTGGGCGCCTGGAGGCAAGCTAACAGAGGACAAGGAGTATAATGGACGGGTGACGGCAGCTGTGGCGGAGAGACTGATTAGTAAGGGCTTTATGGTGGATTATTCGCCGGGGGAGAAGGGGAAGTTTTTTAGGGTGGTTGTGAATGGTGGGAGTAGAAGGGGGACGCTTGAGGGGTTGGTGAAGGGGATAAGGGAGGGGGCGAGGGAGTTGGGTTTCTAGTGGAGGGTATAGGGGATATGGTAGACAGTATGGATATGTGGAATAGGGAATAGAGAGAGATAGAGATAGAAGGGTTAGCAATTAGAGGTATGGCAGTCATGTCTCTTTCCTGTAGTCCTTTCTTTGGGATCTTGTTCACTGCTATCTATACATATCTTTTCACACGGACAAGAGAGAGATTGTAAGTAGATTGTAATGAGGACCTTAATCCTTAACTCATGGTCATAATTCCTTCACTTCTCTATCCGAGTTTTATTAACGAAGTCACCAAGTATTTAGAAGAGCGTATAAAGTATTTTCGCGGAGGATTTAGAACAGTTAGATATAACATCTATGGGGTATCTAAGGTAGGAAAATTAACGTGCACGTAGTGTATAAGGGGATTTGAAAGCGTTCGAAGGGATTAGACAGGATTTAGAAGAGTAAAGAGGGTAAGATAAAGTAGAAGTTAAAGATAGGCGTAGTAATACGCAGCTAGGGATTAACTAGAATATAGTAGGGTTAAATCCTAGTCTAAAGACCACCAGGTAAATCAATGAATACGTAATGTCCAATCGGAACTTGGATCCCCGCAAAAGCTCCATAGTCTTTCAATATAAGGACCGATCACAGTGACACTTGAAGTTTAAAAACGATGTGGTTACTCTGCTTAGTAGTTTCATGGGCAGGTCGTGAAACTAGACGGCTTCACGACCGCCTGCTTTTGGCCACGAGCTTTGCTTCAAAGGAGGGAACTGCTACAATAGACTCTCCCTTGGAAAAACTAGTTAATCGTCTAGATGCTGATATCGAAAATCCCATTCTGATGTAGAGCCTTGTACACCGAGATTTATCTACCTAGGCCATGTTAGGCAGTCACAGAGTGGCTGTAGTCCGGGAAAACCGTCTGCTTTACGTAGAGAGGTAGCTTTTACGAAGCCACCTCAAAGCGTTGCTAGTCTGCAAATGAGGTAAAGATCCTGACGGGGACCTGAGTTCCTGGAACTGTGAGTGAAGTCCAGGTACATGCCTATTTTCGTTACTATCCGGTCGCTGTTAATGATGCCATGGTTTCAAAATATTCTTTCAAGAAAACACCAGCTCCATCATCCGATCGGCTCTGAACAGGTCCGTATTAATCTGAGCCAAATCTCCAGATCATATGACTTCTATGACAAGGACAACGAATGTCACATCTATCATATTGGTACTTGGTGGAAGCTAGAAGCGGAAGGCAAAAACGGAGATCGAAAGAGACCAGCAGAAAGGAGAGAGATGCAAAAAGGAGCCAAACGAAATGCAGAAAGCAAAAAAAGGAAGACCAGAAAGCTCAAAACCATGTTGATAAGAGTGGGATTTGAACCCACGCATCTTTCGATACTAGCACCTGAAGCTAGCGCCATAGACCGCTCGGCCATCTTACCAAACAATTGATATTATTTTGAAAAAATTACCAAAATTAGACATTTTCATAAATGCGGGCCCACTTCCTTATGGCTCTTCCGACATCCACAATTGTTTGTCCTAGGAGAAGGCAAGGGATCCGAAGGGCATCGAAGAGTGTGCAAAAAGAGTTTGCCAGTAGTTCCAGAACTGTGAAGGGCAGAAGAAGGATAGGCACTAAAAAGTTGGAAGCTCGCTGTTCTAAAAGCAAACGCGCTTACTGAAGTCCGGCAACCACCATACTCCTTCAACCCTGTCTAAAGTTGATCCTTACCACTTGGCAAAATTGTCCAAAAACAAACAACAATAAAAAACATACAACAGCCAGGATTCTCACGTGGTCACCCACCGCAATACTAACTGGCCGGTTAGGAGCTTGAGTACGGCTGATCGGACGGGAAGCCCTATTTTCTCCTACCTATGGTCGTATGTGATAAATATTTTCGGAAATATCTTTGATCTATATCAATATTTTGCAAAGATCAAGAAACTAAAGCATTTCTTGTCACTTTCCAAATCTGGTTACCCGTGAGTACACAAAAGAAATCCAGTATACCAAACAACGTCACAATTGCCAAAATACAACTAAGCAGTACGCTCCCCTCTTCCTCTA
>ML994012.1:0-63572 GCA_010093945.1 Delitschia confertaspora ATCC 74209 | reverse complement strand
ACCGCTCTACTGCACAATCTGCATTGTAAAGCGCGCGAGAGAAACCTCTTTACCTATGCCATAATATGGTCGAATGCGTGGTATCTGCCCGCTGTTGGCGTTCGACACCATCGTGAGCGTGGTTGATGGTGTTGAGTGGAGGTAGATAAACGTTAAAGGGAGTGGAAACGGGTCCGGCTTGCTGGATCCCCTGGACCATTCTCGTCTGCAACGGGGACTTGTGGACCCAAAGCCTCGCGCCTTTTTGTAGGGAGGATCGTAGTGTAATCCCATAAATTTTATAAGTATAAGCGGTGAACCACCCGCAGAGTACAGTCCTTCCCCTCCGTCCTTCCCCTCCGTCCTTCCCCTCCGTCCTTCCTCTCCGTTCTTCCCCTCCCGTCCTTGAGACCTCTCCTCTTCCTTTTCGCATCTCCTCCCCAACAAGTCTCTCTCCTTCTTCCGCCACCAACCGACAAACTATCTACGGAGACCGGCCCTTTTGATTTCCCTTACAAGATTTCCCTTACAAGATTTCCCTTACGAGATTTCCCTTACGAGATTTCCCTTACGAGATTTCCCTTACAATCGTGGCATTCCAGGACTAGCTTCATTCACTTCCAGCGTGGTCCGGCTCCTTTCGCGTTTCAGCCGTCTTCAGCTCCATCGCAGAACCACCCCTCAGATTTCAGAGCTGGTTGTGGAACTCTCCTCACCTCAGGTGTCACACTGAACATTCATTGTTTTGACTTCCTTTGCGCAACTGGTGACGATTCACAAGACACTCTAAGGATCAGGATCTGCATTTTTCAGGAACGGGAAATCACAACCTCGCGCTTCCCTCCCCCATCTCTCACTACCTGCAGAAGTATCTCTCAGCGTCACCACTCACCGGGCGACCACTCTCCCACCCCTATTATCTCTTTCCACAGGCTCGGAGTCATTACATGCGAGTCTTTACCGCTTTGCATTAGTGTAGCCTAGAATTCGAGCCAGCTTTCTTGAAGCTTCCCTTCTACCAACAACCTCCACTACCTTCAAGCAGCTGACACCATACCTCTACTACCATCGACGAAATTTCACCAGCGCGATTGTGAACCTCCTTCGTCAGAGATAAAGTCTCTCCCAACTATCTAACTCTCTACGGAGGAACCTTCCCCCCAATACTGAGCGAAGAACAACAAAAAAAAAAAAAACAATAACACCAACAAACCACCATCATGCACCGTAAACACCCCATCTCAATTCTCGTGTACAATGCCCTCTACCCGCACCCGACCCCGCAAGATCCCCCCTCCTTCTCCCTCCACCTCTCCAAAAATCTGGTCGGCGAAGTCCGTATCGAAACCGCAAATTTCTACGGTGCACTCGACACCACCGAAGCGCGGTACCCCGGGCTGAATTATGCCTACCGACCGCACCGCAAACGCCTCGGCCGATTTCCACATCACAAGAAACTGTTCGAGGCATTCGATAAGCTGGGCCTTACGGATAGTGAGATCCAGGGGTTTTGTAGGTGGGAGGGCACGCTTTGGGCGCGGGAAAGATATGAAAGGGATGAGGGTGTGAAAGTGCAGGATACTACGGGCATGGAGATTCAGCCGTGGGTAGACAGGCGGAAAACACGCTTATCACAGAAGAACAAGTGTATAAACGTGAAAACGGACATCGAGGTCGAGATCTCCTCAGTACAGTCACAATCGACCGCATCATCTACCAGTACCACGGCGCCGACGGCTCAATCGTCTACAATGACGACTACAACGACTAGTGGTGCAGCGACATTAGCACCGCTTGACACCGAAATGCCCGACCAAGACCCTCCCATCTCCGACGACGACAGCTCCGCCTCCGACGTCGGCGAGAGCATCGGCTTCGCCCTCAACGAGCGCCTCCTCCAAGCCGCCGCCATGCGCCTACAAGGCCACAACGTGCCCATGGACGCTGAGTGGGAACAATTCCTAAAGGAAGCGCAGGAGAGAGGGGAGCTGAATATCCCGGCGACGCAGGCGGCGTTGCGGAACTTGGGTGTGGCGCCGAGCGCGCCGGCCTAGGAGGCCTGGCGCTGGTTCTGGCTTCATAATTATTTTAGCCCCAGAGGAGGGAGTTGAGGGGTGAGAGGATGGTTTGAGGGCGTACTTACCATCGCCGATGGACGTACTAAATAAGCACGACTTCGCGCACTTCAACTGTCACAGTTTCTATTCCACGGCAATACATCTACGTCACGGTTTCTTTTTTATCGATTCCCCCTAATGTTATGCACTTGCACAGGCGTTTGGGTAGCCTTTGCTTTCCGTTTATCAAAACGGCGTTGAGAAGGAGATGCATGCTTAATGCAGGGAAGACAGGGTAGGCATAATGCAAAGAGGACAGAAAGGATGGGCCACGATTCGATCGTGCTTCTTAATACCCGCTGGTGGGATGCCTGCATGGGGGTGTATATAGCTAGAGAGTGCGTTTAGTGGGAATAATACCAGACTAGTAGTAGACTGAGTTAGAGTGAGTTATGCGCTGGGGTCATGTTGGGGGATGTGATGGAAAGGGGCTCTTAGTTCTTTCAGTTGCATTGGAGTTTGATGAGTCTGATTGATTGATGTGAGTCCGATTCATAATTCATTTCCAACTAAGCCTAGTAACTGGATATCCCCAGGTGTCTGGGGATTGGGTCTCTCGCTCTCCTCGAACCCCCATTTAGTGTGACGATCGTAAACGCTACCCAGCCATCCATCCGGTCAAGGTCCTCGGCATCCATTCCCAATCATAACCTCTACTCATAGCATGCCGCTTGCTTGGTATCCGTACAACCTGATACAGGCTAAGGCAAGCCAAAAACATTGCCTACACACTCTTTAGCCACCATGTCATCAAAAGGCCGAGCAAAACTCAGCCAAGCCTTCTCCCCATACCAACAGTACCTGCAAAACCCCTCAGTCCACCCGTCCTCCCACTTCTCCTGGGACCCTGACTCCCATTCCCCTCCTGGTCAATATCCATCAGATCCTCATCCCCATCCTCCCCGGCTCCCTCTCTTTTCTTCGAGCTCCCAGCTCCGGTCTTGCTGTCACTCATCACGAGCTTAACACCCTGGTCTCTCTTCCGCGCCTCGAGCTCTCTGTCTACTGCTGTCCTGCGGACCGCGTACATTTGTGTCTCGAGTTCTTTCAGAGCGTCGTCGCAGCGCTGGCTCCAGGTTGCGAGGGAAGATTGTAGGGAGGGGAGACTGCCGGGGGAGAGGTCGCGGAGCGGCGCGATGGAGGTTACGTTTACGATGCCGTGGGCGGGGTCGAGGGTAGCGGTAATGAGGGAGGAGTAGATGGCGGTTGTGACGAGTTCTTCGAGCGCGCGGGTGCTGGGGAGGGAGAGGGCGGATTGGACGGAGGGGTATGTTAGGGTAGTGTGTGAATGAGAAAGTGGCAACAGAGATAACAATAATAGCTTCTGATGTTGTTGTTCTGTGAGTTGGGGGAGTGTAGGATTGGCTGTTGCGGGTGTGGGTGTAATGTTAGCTCTGCGAGTATGGGTATGTGTAGGTTCGGTTTGGGGGGGGGGGCACCTTTGTAATCCGATAGTGTTCCCCAGGCGAAGATCTCGAGGAGAGTGAGGTAGGAAGAATATTCCTGTGAATTCCGGAGAGCTTGGATATTTGGAGTCTGGAGCAGCTCGGCGAAGACATAGGTGTTCGGAGCGGAAGTAGCTTGAGTTACTAGGTCGGCGGCGGCGCGGGGCGAGTTTGCGGATTTAGAGAGGGCAAGGAAGGGTTCCAAGGCGTTGAGAGCGCGAGTTTGCTCCATGGTTGGTGGTGATTTAACTCTCACGAAATTTCCGGTACGTATTGGAAGTTTGTGGTCGAATGGCGGTGCAAATTGCTTGGTGTGCGGTGGTGCATTTCAGTCAACAGCATCATGGAGCTTACGGTGGTGAAGGTGATCCGTGCAAGAGCGATTAGATAAGGGTAGCTTAGTCACAACAAATTCACGTGATTATGATTCACTGTCAGTGAGCAACCACCAACCACCAACCAATCACGGCAAATGCGTCATACTTATAACTCTCAGGAATTCAATCTATTTTTGTTCTTCAGCTTATGTTTCTTAAGAGGTCACTCACTTCGTATACGTATCCATATGTCAGCCAATATAAGCCACACAGGTCTCAAGAGGGTCGAATACATAGAGATAGTCAGACGGTTCCTGGATTTGTCTCGTATACCAGAGCCCCTATAATCAGTTAAACAACAGCCAGAATTTCCGGCAATTCTGTTCCTTTACTGAAGCCGTCCATGTTGCAAGGAGAAGGGCCATCTTTACCATTGAAACGTGCTCAAACAGCTTCATGTTTCGCATGGCCAAGTCAAACAGAAAGCTTGTGAGATTTGACAGCAGCGTTAGAGAAACTCTCTGCTTTGAAGAGCTCCTACACGGTTGCTCTAATCATTTTCCCTTCAGTTCAATCCTTCTAATCATCGTTATCATTTGGTGCAACTCCTGCAGGATCGAAGTAAGGCGCCATACGAGGTGTACCTCTTAGAAGCTAGCGTGGTGGATCGCCCGCCAAACGCCCCCCCCTACTCGTTCACGGAGGCCAGCCCCTCTCTTCCCGCAGCGAAGGTCCGCAACTCCCGGAGCGGCGGCTTCGGGCGTAGTGGCTGACTTCAACACCTCCATTAATTTATATTACAAACCCCCCTCCCATATCGCCATCTGGCACCTTCCTGAAGCTGGCCTTCGACTACACCTCTGTTATTACACTCTTGCGCTTATATACACTTCACAGTACCCTTATTTTATTGCCTTGTGCTGCTTTTCGTCAGCGGTCCGTACCACTTTCTTATGTCGCCATAATCCATTCACCTTTCAGCATTCGGCCCACTGCCTTCTCCCACCGTTCACGCAAAGCACTCCAAGCCCAACCCTATCCTTTCGAAGAGACGCAATAGTCATCAGAGTTGTTAGATTTCGGATACGGTACACCGTCTCTCACCATGGCCTCCTCAGCGGCCGCAAATGGCCAGACGGTACACATGGCGACTACAACCCTCAGAGTGGAAGGTATGACCTGTGGTGCATGCACATCCGCTATAGAGAGCGGGTTTCAAGGTGTCGAAGGAGTTGGAAGCGTCTCAGTGAGCTTGGTTATGGGGCGCGCCGTTGTTCTACACAATCCCGATGTCATAACGCCGGAACAAGTGAGGGAAATAATAGACGATAGGGGCTTCGATGCTGAAGTCCTGTCGACGGACCTACCTCTTCCAGTTCCAATTCCAGATGACCATTTCCTAAGTGATTCTGAGGAGGAGAATGCTGAACAGGAGTTCCATGTTTCCACTACGACTCTCTCGGTCGGAGGCATGACATGTGGCGCCTGTACATCTGCGGTGGAAGGCGCTTTCAAGAACGTACCCGGAATCAAGTCCTTTAGCATATCACTCCTCTCTGAGCGTGCTGTTTTCGAGCATGATGTCCATATAATAGCTCCAGAGCAACTGGCTAAAACAATCGAGGATGTGGGGTTCGATGCGAATGTCTTAGAAACAAAATCCGCCCCCTCTGTAAAGAAGAGCCGAAAGAGCAAGAAACAGAAATCCCTTATTACGACAGTTGGTATAGAAGGAATGACTTGTGGAGCATGCACTTCGGCAGTCGAAAGTGGATTTAAAGACGTGGAAGGCGTTCATCTGTTTAACATCAGTCTACTAGCCAATCGAGCGGTCCTGGTTCATGACCCGGAAAAGTTATCAGCGGACCAAATAGTTGAGATTATTGAAGACCGTGGCTTTGATGCCAAAATAATTTCTTCAGTAGACGACAGCGTTCAATCTACCTCTGCATCAAGCGGTACAATACACCTTAAAATATACGGCCTTCCTGATGCCAACGCAGCTCAGGAACTCGAAGACCTGCTGCGAGCGGAACGAGGACTCACTACAGTTGCCATCAACTTCAATACCTCCCGCGCCCTTATAAACCGAGAGCCTCAAGTAATAGGTCTCCGCGCCATCGTCGGAGCCATTGAAAACGCCGGATACAATGCTTTGGTTGCCGATGCAGACGACAACAACGCTCAACTAGAGTCCCTAGCCAAAACTAAAGAGATCCAAGAATGGAAGCGCGCTTTCAGGACTTCACTCTCCTTCGCTATACCCGTTTTCCTGATCAGCATGCTCTTCCCTATGATACCATTCCTGGACTTTGGATCCATGTGTCTCTTCCATGGCGTCTGGCTTGGAGACCTCATCTGTTTGGTTCTGACCATACCAGTACAGTTCGGTATTGGCAAACGGTTCTATGTGTCGGCATACAAATCGCTGAAGCATGGCTCGCCGACCATGGACGTGCTTGTCACTCTAGGCACCTCTGCAGCGTTCTTCTTCAGTGTTTCTTCCATGCTTGTTTCAATCTTGTTTCCTCCACACTCTAGGCCTACGACGCTGTTCGATACCAGTACTATGCTCATCACCTTTATTACGTTGGGACGGTATCTTGAGAACCGTGCCAAGGGACAGACGTCCAAAGCTCTCTCCCGTCTCATGTCTCTTGCCCCTTCCATGGCAACTATTTACGCAGACCCAATTGCAGCCGCTAAAGCGGCTGAAGGATGGAATGGGGCCGCAAATGACGAGAAAGAGGATGGTATGAGCGGCGATGCCGTTGAAGAGAAGGTTATTGCGACAGAACTCATTGAAGTGGGCGATGTCGTCGTTCTCAAACCGGGAGACAAGATCCCCGCTGACGGCACGGTTATCCGTGGCGAGAGCTATGTGGATGAGAGTATGGTGACTGGAGAGGCCATGCCGATTCTCAAGAGAAAAGGAACCCCCCTGATGGCTGGAACAGTCAATGGTGCCGGTCGTCTAGACTTCGTTGTCACTCGAGCGGGCCGCGACACGCAACTTAGCCAGATTGTACGCCTGGTTCAGGAGGCGCAGACGAGCCGGGCTCCCATTCAACGGCTGGCAGACACAATTGCGGGCTACTTTGTCCCGATTATTATTACCCTCGGACTGGCTACCTTCGTCGGATGGATGGTCCTCAGCCACATCCTTCCTTACCCACCGCATATTTTCCTCGATCACAACAGCGGAGGGAAACTGATGGTATGCGTCAAGCTCTGTATCGCCGTCATCGTTTTTGCCTGCCCATGCGCCTTAGGCCTCGCAACACCCACTGCTGTCATGGTCGGAACCGGCGTCGGTGCAGAGCAAGGCATACTAGTCAAAGGAGGTGCTGCCTTAGAGACGGCTACCAAAGTCAATCACGTGGTCCTTGACAAGACAGGCACCCTCACGGTCGGCAAAATGAGTGTTTCCAAATCCGATATCCAAGGCGATTGGAAGAACGGTCGCAAAGCCGATCTCTGGTGGACATTAATCGGTCTCGCTGAAATGGGTTCTGAGCATCCCATTGCTAAGGCTATTGTCCGCGCCGCCAAAGAACACCTCCGCCTGGGACCAGACGGCACTCTAGACGGAAGTGTCGGTGATTTCGAAGTCATCGTCGGCAAAGGCATTGCTGCGACCGCCGAAGCCGCTCTGTCACAGGACCACAAACGGCACCGTGTGCTTGTGGGAAACGCATCGTACCTCGTATCCGAAGGCATTGTCGTCCCTGCAGAGCTTGAAGAAGAGCCCCTTACTCCTGGTCCCAACTCCTCCGCCAACCCGAGAAACGCCCCGAAGTCTTTCGCCGGCCTTACTACTATTCATACCGCGGTGGATGGTATTTATACTGGCACACTCTCCCTCTCCGACACCATCAAGCCCTCCGCCCGCGCCACAATCATCGCTCTTCGCCATCTCGGCATCACAGCCTCCATTGTCACGGGCGATACCGCTGCGTCTGCGCTCGTCGTCGCGGCGGCCGTAGGCATCGATTCCGCGGATGTCCATGCGAGCTCCACGCCCTCAGATAAGAAAGCTATTATTTCTGACTTGCAGTCGAGGGGATTTGTGGTAGCAATGGTGGGAGACGGCATAAACGATTCGCCCGCGCTCGCGTCTGCGGATATCGGCATTGCGCTATCTACGGGCACGGATGTCGCTATGGAAGCCGCATCTATTGTGTTGATGAGTACAACGGATTTGCTCGCTATACCAGCGAGCTTGGTGTTGTCGAGGGCGATTTTCAAGCGGATTAAATTGAATTTGCTCTGGGCGTGCATGTATAATCTCGTTGGGCTGCCGTTTGCGATGGGGTTCTTTTTGCCGTGGGGATTGAGTTTACATCCGATGGCGGCGGGGTTTGCTATGGCTTGTAGTAGTGTTAGTGTGGTGGCGAGCAGTTTGCATCTGAAGTGGTGGAGGAGGCCGAGATGGATGAAAGTCGCTTTGTTGGACCCGTCTGCGCAAGTTCCTGAGTCGGAGAGGGAAGAAGGGAGGAGGATTAAGGGTGAGGGATTGGTTAGGAGGGTGAGGGAGTGGGTTGGGGAGGGTTGGAGAGCGAGAAGGAGGAATAAGGAGGCGGCTTATGTGCCGTTGAGGGATATGGGGGATGTTTAGAATAGAAGGGGTGGGATGGAAGTTTCCTTTGTTGATAGGCGTTTTAAGGGACGCTGTTATACCTGTTGCTTCGGGTTGCTGCTGCTGCTGTTGCTGACGCATTCTCATATATTCCTATGTTATCTCTCCTATAATGCTGCTATATATCACTCGTCTTCGAATCGTGAAATATCCACTGCCCTCTGTTGCAGCATAGTCGCCGTCTTGCTGATTAACATCCCCACTTAGCGATACAGTTGGCAATTCTCACTCTTAGAGCTACGGCAGATTAACTTATTTTCTTTTCGATGAGGATATTAGGACCGAGAGTACCGTTCTAGAGAGACACTATTTTAGAACGGACAAACTAGGTTGTTGGGGTAATGTGAAGTGGACTCCTGATACCCAAAGCGAAGGTCTCCACGAGTGCCAGAAGCAACAGTAGGAGTGTAATAAGAGCGCCGGAGGAGAGCTAATAATTGAGTATAATGATATGGAACGTTACCTCGCCAAAAACCCAGCTATATGTCAACTCAATTTTGCTAGCCAGTAGAAATACCCAGGTATACATTTGGAAGATCAGAAAACACTAATACAGCAATCGTTACGTTGCCCAAAGTATTATATAGGCTAGCCATGCGTGATAATAATAATAATAATAATAATACAAGAATCGCTAGACTACTCAACCGTATCTTAAGGGGTGCTGTATCTAACCAAGCCCAACCCAACCCAACCATATCCCATACCCTTAATTCTCGCCCTAATCCTCCCCCATATCCCACATCTCCTGCTCCCGATCCGCCAACGTCTTCATTTTCTCTTCTTCGAAGATAGTGTCTTGAGGCAACCCCGTCTTCCCATAATTCACGACGGGCCCAATGGTATGATTCCACATACTCTTCCTCTCCATCAGCGTGCGAATCGGCTCGCCCACCCCGGGCCTACTGACGCCGACTTGTCCGTTAACCGCATGACTGCTGCCGCCACCACCCCCGCCAGGACGTTTGACGTTCTTCTTCCCCTTCCCAATATTGCGATTGCGCTTAAGATATGCCGCATTAAGCTGATTATCCAAATCATCCGCAATAGTACTATACTCCTGCTGCGCCATCCTCTCCTCCGTCAACTCCAACAATCTCGCTTTCCTAGCTCCATTGATTATACTCTGTTTCCGCAGCTCTTCCTGCAGGATTCGTAAGCGCGCGGCGACCTCGTCGTCGTTGTGCGCGTCAAAGTCGGGGACTTCGTTCTCGGCAAAGAAGCCCATGTGCTTGAGCTCTGCCATGGTGCGCTCTTCCAGCGTTGTGTAGTCGGTTTTTGTGACCACAGGCGGCGCTTTCCAGCCCGGGGAGAGGAATTCGGGGAGTTGGGCGGCGGCGGGGAGGGAGGGGTTGGCATCAGCGCCGTTAGCGTCGTCCATATCAGTGTCCCCGTTTATGCCGTTTGATTCGTGGCTGTTATTGCGCGGAGGGCCACGGCCTTCGTCGCGCAGGGTGCTGATGAGGCGGGCAAGGAGCGGGCCAGTCGAGACTTCTTCGGTTTCGGTGACATCATCGTTCATGGTTTCTAGAGTGCCCCGGGGCTCGTTTGGGGGGAGTTGATTGTTGGTGTGGGTGTCCAGTGCCATGGAGCCGTCTTCGTCGGCCCAGATCTCTTTGTAGTGCCTTGGGCCGCGCCTGGGCATGAGAAAGGGGCCCAGTCGGTCGCCTCTTTCCTTGAGAAACGCGACGTCTTCTTCTGTTAGTGGCCGTATGAAGGGTTCTACGTAGTTTGCGAAGACTGTGGCGTTGACTTGAGTCGCGGGCTTCGCGTTGCTGAAGTCTTTGTCGGGGGGTGTTCCCGGTGTGAGTTCGTGTAGATCTGAAGGCGGATAATCGGCGACACAGTATATCTCCTTGATCTCGTCCTCTGTCATTCCCGGCGTCACTTCGCGAATATGGTATATGGTAGGATCATCAAACGTGGAGGGATCTGGACCGAAGGTCTGGTAGTGAGGAACAGCAGGAGCAGGAGCAGGCTGGTGTGAGGCTTCCGACCCGCTGGGTGAAGGCTGGTCGGCGGGTCCTGTTCCCACCGCGGAGGGTGGTGCTTGAGATATCGGTGAGGAGACAGTCGACGATGGTTCTGGTCAGATGTTATTACACCGTCTAGCATTCTGGAGAAGCACCGCCCACCTTTGTGTACATCCACTCCATCTTGTCTGGCTACTCCATGAGCACCTACAGCCATAGGTCGGTCTTCCTCTGGCTCGCGCTTCCTCGAGACCTTTTTCAACTTATGTTTCCTCTCCTCGGTTTCCCTGTTCACACGTTCAGTTTCTCTTTCACGCTCATGATCGAATCTCTCTTTCCGCTTCCTTGACAGCTCCCTAAGCACACGATCTGAAGTTTCGCCACGGATTCGAATATGTTGGACGATCTTGTTCTGAATGGTTTCACGCATTGCGCTCAAGGCGGCGACCGACGGAACGCTGGGACCAGTCCCATCACGATCTAGGACCTTCTCGACCGTGGTATCCAATTGATGAAAGAGACCTGACATATTGGACCTGAAGTATGAGTATGAATGCTGTGACGGAGTGTGCTCAACGGTGACCTGCACGTTTGATGTCGAGACGGGGGTGGTATTGCGGCTCCGCTGGGTGCGGTGGTCCCTCTGGGGATTCTTGGACTTGGCCTGAGGTTTGCTGGTGACAGGGGGCATGATGGATTAGTTTATCGGACGATGACTTGGTGTTTAGGCAATAATGTGGGGTTCGGGGTCGTCAAATGGGCTCACGGCCGAAGTTTCCGAAGAGTAAAGTCACGTGATATATTGACTGAACATATGCTGAACGTATCCGCAGTGCAACCATGCTCGTTGTAATGATACAACCAACATTGGAAATATTCATACGTCTCTAATCGATTCCGTTAAAATGGTTTTGATACAACATGTAATCATGGTTCTTGTAATTGTTGTATTTATTACTGTTGGCTGACTGTTCTATTTCTTCTTCCGGAAGGTACACGCCCCCCTGTTCCCAAAAACAAGCCTTCACTACCCTCACTAAGCTCATGATGGCGGCTGGTCCGAACTGCTCCCCTTGCAAGTTTGCCCTGCGCACCCACGACCCGCCCCTCCTCCAGCCTCTCGTCATCCACCTCCAATTCACCGATCTTGCTCCTCGTCAACTTCATCTACCATCGCTCTCGCTCTCTGGCTCCACCGTACTTGGATCATATTCTCTTGGGGATAATCAACCAAGCATGTTCGTTTCTCCAACCTCTGAGCTTCGCTAACACAGCTCTACACCATGGGTACGTCATCTTCATCTCTTTTATCACTTAGCTAACATCTGCCCAACAGCTGCTCAAAGCATTGGAGTCTTTACCATCGCCTTCCCAGATCCAACTACTCTTTCACACAGCAATAACGACCTCGTAACTCTACCTGTAAGGGCCCTCACACGCGCACATCTCTTTCAGCATCTCTGGTCCGACTCTGCGACTGACAGTCTAAGCCAACCGTCTCTTTTCGCTTGAGCCTCGAGAACAACATCCGTACTCTTTCCACAAATGGTGTCTCTAAAGGCAGCACCCCGCATGGCCTCCTCTACGTCCCTTCGCTCCAGTCAGATGACTGTAAAGATATCGAGAAGCAACATGTGCCCAACAATGTCACCCGAGTAGATGATCTTCCCCATAATATGGGCTATTCTCTTGTAGCCTTTGCACCTTGGCTGAAACAACCAAAGTGTATACAACAATATCTAGCCAGCGCAAGAAATCAGCCGACCAAGGCCTTCATAGTCTACCAGCCTGGTAACAGCACCGACGTGCCACCTCCAATGAATGACCCGAGTTGGGGACTCGGCGACGGTGGAAGCTGGAAACGAGCCAACCCATTTCCAGTTTATGCTATCTCGAGCATCTATGGTGCAATCGTCATGAAGGAATTGAAGTTGTACTCCGGCAATGTTACTGAAGCTCCATATGGAAACACGTTACTTTCAATATATAACCCATCCAGTCCGACAGATTATATTCGTCTGTGGGCTACGGTCAACACAGGTAGGGTGGAACCATGCAACATCTCATGTTTAACGGACTGACCGTTGCTAGGGTCGGGTACTGAGCTTCCCTCTCTCTGGGTGTTTCTCGTCATCGTCCTGGGCCTATTAATCGCTATAGTCGGTGCTACTTCATTCTTCATGCACTTGGTTCAACGAAGACGCCGAAATGACTTGCGTCAGCGCATCGTCAACGGGGAGGTTGATTTGGAGGCTCTCGGAATCAAGCGCCTTACCGTTCCTCGGGAATACTTGGAGCAAATGCCATTGCATACATATGTTCCGCGCTGCGAACCTTCCGAAGTGGAGAAGGAGGGGGTTCCTGATGACCCACGGACCTCACCTCCTGACACCTCATCAGCTGTCCGTGCCGATACTGGACTGAAAACTCCTGCCCCCCTCCCTTCAAATGCTCACGCCTCAGCTGATATGGCACCGCCGGCTCCTTCTGCGTTTTCGCAGCCCACCTGTCCTATATGCTTGGATGATTTTGAACCAAGTGCCACTCAAGTGCGCGAGCTGCCCTGTCGCCACATATTCCACCCAGACTGCGTCGATACCTTCCTCCTCAGCAACTCGTCTCTGTGTCCCATGTGCAAGACCAGCGTTCTGCCGGCAGGCTCCTGCCCAGCTAAGATTACAAATGTTATGGTTCGACGTGAGCGGATGATCAGAAGAATGCGTGAACGCAGTACGGCAAATCAGGGCTCTACCGGGGGACAAACTGGCCATTCACCTGTGTTTACATCCTCCCATCCGTGGCCACTTGGGTCTATAAGGAGTCATATTGGAGGTGCAATTAGGCAGCCGAGGAGAGTTTTCAGTGCTCCGGAGCGTTCAACCGCTGTACCGGTCCCTATGGAGATGGGTCGGGTTGACGATGTCAACAGAGCCTTGGACGAGGAGGCCAGGCCTGCGACAGCTGGAGCTACACAAACATCAACCATACAGCAAGCGGATACCCGATCTCACTGCGAAGAGGAAACTGCCCATATCCCCAATCGCCGCGAATGGGCCCGCCTGCGAGCTTTGGCGCTACTCGGACACGGTCAGGCTCCTTTTGTCGATGTGGAAGAAGGCGAGGCGGATAGACGGCCGGCTTGGAGGAGGGGGCTCAGGAGGATGTTTCCGGGGTTTAGGTAATTGGTTTTTATTCGAGAATCCGGTGAGTTGGGTAGCGTTCGATATCCCTTCTCCTCTGGGGAATTGGTTACGGGGATATGAGGTTTAATGTCTTGGGGGAAAAGGGTGTATTATATATCGGCTACGGTCTGGCGTTCCGGTTCTGGGGGTGTTAGAGGATTCCTGAATGGGTCGGATTCTTCCATTTGGGTTCGTGGTGACTGTTCTGTTTTGAATAGCGAGTTACCCTTTTTTCATCCCAACAATGGTTTGTTGCAACCGCAGTGGGTGTTTTCTTGCTTCTCGGATGTTATAACTATGGCCAACACTACTTGTCTGCTTCTCGTAACCTTAGTTGATGTTCATGGAGCCCCATGGCCGCAGTATCAATCCCATTTACCTATTTGCTTACCTAAGACTTTAAGCAGTGAACTAAGCTGTTTCTTTCACCTGAGAAGCTGCAAGTATATCTGCCTTGTCCCACTTCAATATACACTATCATATTTTTAAGGTATAGTTTAGGTAATTTTCTTACCCTGTCGATCATTTAGCGTCCATATCACGGGTCGATTTATAAATTGGCCCTATTGCAAAATGCCTAGGAATTTGGTGCCCACCTCGTGGGTTGTTGTGCGCAGAGAGCTGATTCTTTTTGATCACGTAGCTAGACTGGCTGTTGAGTGGCGTCGGAAATGAAGATCTAAGGTATCACTCCGCGCCGGCTTATTTCATTATATATAGGTGAGCCCCTTCCATGGGATTTGAGTTAGGGGCGCTCTACTAGTCTTCAGACTTTAAAGTTTGTTATCGCTTTATTTCTTGTGGTGGACTGGGTGGGAATATGGGCTCTTATAATAGTTCATATTGCTACCTAGACTTAGGGGTGCGACTAAGGTAGACGGGATTACTTAACAATAAATTGCAATCACATGCGTGGTACAGCATTGTCATTCTTCGCTTGTCTAGGTAATAGGTACAAGCGTTTATTTATATCCGTATGGCACGCTCCTCGTTCTTACTCTTTTTCTTTTTCCCTTCTTTTCTTTGCTCGTTTTTAAACCCTTTTTGGGAAGCTGGTAGCGAGATGGTATATCCTAGAATATTCGTAACTTTCTTAATAATATCTTTCTATCAAGATATGACGGTAAGTTGTTAACTAGTGGGTTTCCCATATAGTAAGTATTTGGCTTCCTAATACGGCGTTGTGATGGACCCTGGATATGCTGTGTTCTGGGGTATACTTAATTTACTGGATATTGTTAGCGCAAGTACGACCCTTAAGAACGCATTCACAGGAACGTTACTTAGTTGGGTTTGGAAAAATGTGAAGGAAAGAGGAGAATTAACAGCTTACGACAACCGGGGGGGGGGGGGGGGGGGGGGTGGAGGGATGTGTGGATATGTGGATGTGGATATGGATATGTGGGTGTGTGTGGGTGTGGGTGTGGGTGTGTGTGTGGGTGTGGGGGGGGGAGGGGCAGTGCCGTTGTGAATTGTAATTGTAAGTTTCCCAGACGTCCCCTAATTCTCTTTATAGTCAAAGTAGTATTTACACAGTTCCCTTACAATACCTCTTGCTGTTCACGTTGACTGGATTCGGTTTAGAGTGAAGCGGAGATATGAAATGCCTGTAGATTTGTATATTCTGGTATTCTAGGGCCAGCCCTTTCTTCAATTTCCCTAATGGTAAAACCGTCTTGTCACCCCCCTCCCTAATCCAAGCTCTGAATCTGCACCTTAATCGCTCCGGTCTTCGGATCCGCCGCCGTCTTAAATGCCTCAACTGCATCCTCGAGTTTGAAACGGTGCGTGATGAGCTTCTTCATATCAATAATGCCGCTCTTGACTAGCCGGATGGCTTTGGGCCAAGTGTTGCAGTACCGGTACTGGAATTGCAGGTCGATCTCCCTAGTGCTCAACCGCATGAAAGGAATGGTCATCATGTTCTTGCCTACCCCGATGACGAACACTTTTCCGCCGAATTTTACGCATTGAATGGCGCTGGCGACGCTGGATTCCACGCCTGTGCATTCCATCACTATCGCGGGTTCCACACCCTCCATCAGCGAGACTATGGCGGAAGCGAAGTCCTCCGGTTTATGCGAAAACTCGACCTTGTGGCACAGAACCTCTGGCACCAATTGCTTTGCGAATTCCAGGCGTCCTTCGTCGATGTCGGTAATTACGAGGGGCGTTGCGCCCGCGGCTTTGCAGCATAGGAGCGTTACGAGGCCGATGGGTCCGGCGCCGCAGATTACCACTGGGTCTCCTAAGCGCACACCGGCACGGTCCATGCCGGCGAGGGCAACGGAGAGGGGCTCGAGCATGGCGCCTTCTTCGAAGGAGATGCTGGAGGGGATCTTGTGGCACCAGACGGCGGGGTGGTTGACGTAGCGGCGAAGGAGGCCAGGGACTGGAGGGGTGGAAAGGAATTCGACTCTATAGATTTTGTTATCAGACCCGTTCCCTCTGCGTATATCTCATGTCTCTCTATTTTCGGACTGGGATGGGGGAAAATTAAGTTAGCGGAGTACTCACTTCTCGCATCCGTTGTACCGCCCCGTCAAGCACGGTTCACAGACATGGCACGGGATGTTGGGCTCAATGGCTACTCTGTCGCCAGGTTTCAGGTCTTTGACGGAGGGATGTACGGCGAGGACTGTGCCCGCGGATTCGTGCCCTAGTATATGCGTATCTTCGACAATCATGGGGCCGATACATCCCTATCCAGCCATCTCGTCAGCATTCATTTTCATCTCTCCTCACGAATCTCCAGCCTTCCAACTCCGGCAAATCCAAACAACCCCTCCCCAATGTACAACATATGAAAACTAATTAAATGAACTGGACGTACAGCATGCCAAAAATGAATATCACTCCCACAGATCCCAGTGCTTTTGATACTCAGCGTAACCTCTCCCTCCTTCAGCCCTTCACCCTTCTGTACCGCTTCCAACGACGGTTCAGCTTCTGCAACCCATAGTTTATGTTCAGGATTTGTGTATACACCGATGTTCGGTTTCGAAGCTTGTACTTCGGTTGCGGAGCCGTTGGTCGCCATAATCTTTATTTATAGGCGCGTGAGAGGATATAGTGAACGCAGAGAGAGAGAGAGAGCGGGAGAGAGAGAGAGAAAGAGAGAGAGAAACAGCAAGAGGGGAAGAGAAGAGAATATTGAAGTGAGACTGATCTTTGAGTTCTACACCTAGCTACATATCTGTGGTGATCCCGAACACGGAATGTCACGAACGCGGGGCAATCATACGCGGAAAATAAAGGGCAGGACGCACCGTGGGGCCCCACGCGCTCCCTTTCTTTTATCCCACGAACCGTATCCCGGCGGGGAATCTTATCCCGAACCGAGGAGAATGGGTAGATGATCACGGGATTCACCGCGAGAATATAAGGTAAGCAAAAAGGGATGTGCCACCCCACCAAATGATTACTCAATTCGTGAGCGTCCGCACGCGTCTGGTGAATTGCGGTTATGTTTCTATACAAGCTGAATAAGCTGTAGAAATATTGGCGTTGAATCAGTTTTTGTTTTATACAACCATTCCTCGACTTCTCTATGTGCAAGCAGCGATACAGAGTCGGTGTAGAAATATGGATATATACCCACCCTTGGTTACTATAGTATCTTTGATAGAAATTAGACCCAAGAGAACCGTATTTCGGCAACCGTATTTCGGCAACCGTATTTCGGCATCCGTGTTGAATACCGATAGCAAAAAGAGCGCCCACGAATTAGTTCTCACTTGCTGGTTTATGTCCTGGGCAGACTAGGTGTGGTATTTATGCCTTCTTAATTCATCACAGAACTTCGGTATTTTTATAAATGAGAACCCAAGACTCTACATACGGAATCAGAAGAGAAGAGCTAGACTGTTGAAAGTGGAGGTTTACTTCTTCTCCCATGCAATTTTAACAAAATCCTCTACGTCTTGCCAAAGCTCCTTTGGTTTCTCCAAAGCCGCGAAATGACCACCCTAAATCATGTTAGCCTTCATCCAACGCGACCTGTCCCCCTTTCATCCTCACAACTAACTTACCCTTTCATGCTGCCGATAAAACACCAAATTCCCATTTTTCTCCGCATTCTTCCTAGTTCCCATTGCTACATCATATGGAAACAGCGAGAACCCAAACGGTTTTTCAATGTACGGGGGTCCTCCTGGAGGCCCGCCAAATAGCTCCCGATAGGGGTAGATGGAGCGAGGCATGCTGGATGTGAACCAGTACAGCGTTACGCCGTCGAGGATGGTTTCGAGGCTGGGGTCTTCGTCTGTCCATTCAAGGAATTTTTCTCCGATCCATGCGAGAAGCGCAAGAGGACTGGAAGAGAGAACCAGACCGATGGTGCTAGGTCTAGAGCCGTGCTCCAGCGCATACGCCATTCCTTGCTTCAGCCATTGCTGAGCGTTGGAGACCGCTAGTTTTTCAATATCGTTCAGCACGTCGTCCTCAGATGGAGGGACGACGCGCATCATGTTGACTGTTTATTGGTCAATCTTCCGCATTTCATTTCCTCTGGGGACTTCAGGAGGGCAGATGGAAGAGAAGCCTACGATGAACACCAGCACAACCGTCATACTTCACCGCCAACTCATGTGCTACAAAACTCCCGACATCACCTCCCTGCGCGATATACTTCTCGAACCCCAGGTTCCGCATCAGCTGGTCCATAATACGCGAGACGTCCGGAATCGTCCAGTCCTTATCAACTGAACCACCAGAAAACGTGTATCCCGGAAGCGAAGGCACAATAACGTGGTAGGGAGAATCTGCGGACGGGTATTTCTCTTTGAGTAACTCGCAAATGGGAAGGAACTCTAGAAAACTCCCTGGCCAACCGTGCATGAAGAGAATTGGAATGGCATCTTTCTTCTCAGAGAAGAGGGCCACAAAATGAACGCTCACATCTCCAACATCGTCTTGAATGCTCATTTTGAAGTTTGGGAATGAATTGATGTATTTCTCGCGGGCGCGCCAGTCATAGTTGGTTAGCCAGTATTCTTTGGTTTCGGACAGCCATTTGCGGGTGACCCCAAAACGCCGATCTTCTTGCTGGTTTTCCCACGTTTGGACACCGATTTTTGAGAGTTGTAGGAGCTGTTTGAATTCCAAGAGGTCATTGTCGGGGATGGAGAGGGTGAAAGGGACGGCCGAGGGGGGGATTGGGTATTTGGGACCCATATTGAGGTAGCGCTTAGAGTTTATAATTGAGAGGAAATATGCGGTCAGTAGCATCAATTCGAAGTATATTAGAGGCATAGCTTATATAGGGAATCAAGGGAAGCATTGAGTCAGCCTGCGCCTCTGCGGGGTAAGTATCCATTTCGGGCGAAATGGTATATTTGTCGCGTGAAGTTAGGCATCATGAACAAAAGAAACCTATTTGGCAATCGATAATAGTTGTAATGAAGCACAGGTGCGAGACGTAACACGGTGTGAAAGATGTATGTTGTTGGACACTTGCTGAAAATTGTAACATAGAATCAGGAGAGAGACACGAAGTCAGGTGATAAGTTAATCTAGAGCTAACTAGGCCTGGCGCCGATTGCGGCGTGCCCCACCTTTTGCATCACTGAAAGTTTCTCAATTGGTGATACACTCATACCCAGACTGTAACACTCATATAAACTGCGCCGCAAAGCCCTTGACGGGCCTCTCCCTTTCATTCCACCACAATATCCGCACCTTTTCCTCCTGGAGTTCTTCACGACCTCAATTCGCAATCATGGCTCCATCTTTGCTTGCGTCAATCGACCTGGCAACCTACACACAACCCCGCCAAGGTCTCGATCCCCAGGCTCTGTCCTTCATTGGCAACGTCTTCCTGACTGTAGATGCCTCCTCCATTGACAACGCTCTGTCCCACCTCCAACAGAGCGTCGGCCGCTATGCGAATTACCTGAACGTTACCAGCCTCACCTCCGTGGACGACATAGTCTCTCTGCTCGACGCTGGTGCAGTCAAGGTATTTGTCAGCCGTGAACAGCTCGACCAACTTTTGGCCTCCAAGATCAGCCAGGACAGGCTCGTACTTTCTATTTCCGGAAATACCAGACAGGAGATTATTGATAGTATTGGTGGCACCTCAGTCGACGTCTACTCCCCCCAGGTCAAGGACACCGAATTGGTGGAGGCATGGCTGAAGGAGTATGGCACCGACAGGCCTGAGGTGTTTGTCTCCTTCGCATCTCCAGATCTGGAAACAGCATTGCGCATTGCCAAATTAGCCGCAGTTCCAATTATTCCTGCCGAGTCCCTTACCGTTGATTCGAAAAAGGAGCCGGAACTCCTCAGTGTCTCGAAGCTTCTCCTGGCGAATGCTACCAGCGACAGGCCAGATGGCCTTTTCTCTACCATTGTAACCGACGAGAGGGGTGTGGCACTCGGATTGGTATACAGCAGTGGAGAGAGCGTGTCTGAGAGTTTGAGGACAGGACGGGGTGTCTACCAGAGCCGCAAGAGGGGCTTGTGGTACAAAGGAGAGAGCAGTGGAGATGTTCAAGAGCTTGTATCAGTTTCAATGGACTGTGACAATGACTGTCTGCGTTTTGCCGTTAAACAAAAGGGCAGAGGTAATTCTTTACATTTTCGAGTGCAATATACAAGCTAACACTGGCTAGGATTCTGTCATTTGGCCACAGCCACTTGCTTCGGCCATTATAACGGTCTATCCCGTCTTCAGCAGACCCTTCAGAGCCGCAAGGAATCCGCACCAGAAGGTTCATATACCGCGCGGTTGTTCAACGACCCGAAGCTGCTGAGGGCTAAGATCCTGGAAGAAGCCACCGAATTGTGTGACGCAAACACCAAGTCTGAAATCGCATTCGAAGCAGCCGACGTTCTCTACTTCGCTCTAACAAAATGTATCGCTGCGGGAGTCAGTCTGGAAGACGTCGAACGCAACCTCGATGCAAAGAGCATCAAGGTTAAGAGAAGGAGGGGTGACGCTAAGCCGGCCTTTGTGGAGAAGAATGCATCGACCAAGGGTGCCCCTAAGAATGGCACATCGGAGGCTGTTAAAGAAGCCGCCGAGGTACCAAAGAGCAAGGACGACCCCGCTGGCCTTCAAGATGGCAAGATTACGATGAAGCGATTCATCACTGCCGAGGAATCGCCAGAAGTCGTCCAAAATGCGCTCCAGCGTCCTTCTCAGAAATCGAGTGAACAGATTCTAGGCATATGCAAGCCTATCATTGAAGCTGTCAGGACCAGGGGTGACGCGGCGGTGCTGGAATATACCCATAAATTCGAGAAGGCGACCTCGCTCACATCTCCAGTACTCAAAGCTCCATTCCCCGAATCAATGATGAAACTGGCTCCCGAGACGATCAAAGCCATCGATATCTCCTTCGAGAACATTCGTAAATTCCATGCCGCTCAGCAGGACCAGCCCCTTGTGGTTGAGACCATGCCGGGTGTTGTATGCTCTCGCTTCTCGCGTCCAATTGAGAGAGTCGGACTGTATGTTCCGGGAGGAACGGCCGTCCTACCTTCGACAGCGCTTATGCTCGGTGTTCCTGCCATGGTTGCAGGCTGCAAAAAAATTGTGATTGCATCACCTCCGCGCGCCGACGGCTCGATTACGCCTGAGATTGTATACGTTGCACACAAAGTAGGCGCAGAGTCTATTGTTCTTGCTGGAGGAGCTCAAGCTGTGGCTGCTATGGCCTACGGCACAGAGAGTATCTCTAAAGTGGACAAGATTCTCGGTCCTGGAAACCAGTTCGTTACAGCAGCCAAGATGTTTGTGTCCAACGACACGAACGCTGGAGTTAGCATTGATATGCCAGCTGGGCCCAGTGAAGTCTTGGTCGTTGCCGATGCGACCGCGAACCCAGTGTTTGTTGCTTCCGACTTGCTTAGCCAAGCCGAGCATGGTGTCGACTCGCAAGTCATCCTCATTGCGGTTGACCTCAATGAGGCCCAACTTCAAGCTATCGAGGATGAGCTTGACCGTCAAGCCAACGCACTTCCTCGTGTAGACATTGTACGGGGAGCCATTGCACATTCCTTTACTTTGGTTGTCAAGAACATTGAAGAAGCAATGCACTACAGCAACTCGTATGCTCCAGAGCATCTCATCCTGCAAGTCCAAAACGCAGAAGGCGTTGTTGAGTTGGTCCAGAACGCAGGAAGTGTCTTTGTCGGACCATGGACACCAGAGAGCGTGGGTGACTACTCCGCTGGAGTGAATCACTCTCTCCGTAAGTATTCTCCTTTATTTACCCCTTGTTGAATCATACGTTGACTGAGTGATGTTTAGCAACCTACGGCTACGCCAAACAGTATTCTGGCGTCAACCTTGGTTCTTACGTGAAGCACATCACCAGCTCCAATCTCACCCAGGAAGGTCTTCGTAATGTGGGCGGGGCAGTCATGGAGTTGGCGAGAGTGGAGGAGCTTGAGGCACACAGGCGTGCAGTCAGTCTCAGACTAGGCGTTGCTTAAATGGTATGTACTGCACATGCTCAGAAGACCAACTTTGACAGCTTGACCTCTGTAGCGGACGGCTACAGGATGCTCGGACACAGGCTAGGTCCTTGATTACATGTTCCTACAAACGATGGTTTCAGGTGTTTCAGGTATTTGACCGGGGTGAAACCCAAAATATCCATGATTGTGCACGATGGATGCTGGACGAATGGATGGCGAATACGATCAAAATGAGTTTCTTTCCCGGTAAACGGATATTCAAAGAGGTAGTCGACCTCGAAATATTATGGTGATTGATTGAAGCCGCATGGTTCGGTAACAACACCCGGCACCCATATTCAAATTCGCCTACCTGTCTGACTTGACTTCGAATACGACGGCGCCCTTCATATTCCTTATATTTGTTTCGCGGTCAGCAGCTCACTTCAACATGCAACGATTTCTTTTCTTGGGCCAATGCTACCCGGTATCGTGAGATCGAGTCGCCATCTTGCAGTGTGGACTTTACCCTTCCTTTTACCCATATTGAAAATGCCGGTGGCATTTGGAACCGGCCCTTGTAAAAACCCAAGGCCCCGGTCTGAGCATCCAACGACTATCACGAAACCAGGAACAAGTGGAACTAGACGGAAACAAGCACTTTTTTTAAAGTGTTCTCCAGAACATTCTCATGCTAGGCGAAGGTAGTGAAGGCGGAGAAGCAGGGGTCTTATATTAACTCCCATGCTCTGTTTATATTCTTCACCCATCATTCAATCTATTCTGTCTCCTCGGCATGGCTGTGTACGCTACGGACCTTCCCCCATAGATCGTAGTTTCAAATGTTTTGAGCCGGTCGTTAAACAACTTTCTAAGGCGACCCCATGGGGGATTCGCCCCACGAGGTCACCAAGGCTCTATAAAGGGTGGATCATGGACAGCTAATCATCCTTTCTTTAAGTCCATCTTCACTTCGAACTTCACGTCTTCATCTGATACCTCTCAAGATGCGCACCTCCGAACTCCTCGTCCTTCTCGCCACCCCCGGCGCCCTCGCCGTCGTCCAGCCTTGGGGCCAATGCGGCGGCCAAGGCTGGTCCGGCGAGACAACCTGCACATCTGGATGGAATTGCGTTGCTGCCAGCCAGTGGTACTCGCAGTGTCTGCAAGGCAGCGGAAGCGGTAATGGTGGAGGTGCTACGAGCTCCGCTCCTGCGACTCCTGCGCCGACAACCGGCACGGGGAGTGGAAGCTGCAGTGTCGATGCCAAGTGGAAGACTCATGCTGGCAAGAAGTATATTGGTGTTGCAACGGATCAAAGGGCGTTGACTAGTGGGCAGAACGCTGAGATTATTAAGGCGAATTTTGGGCAGGTTACGCCTGAGAACAGGTGAGATCTTTCTTTCCTTTGGGCGGACGTGGAATTTTAATATACCAAATGCTGACTAGAGTACAGCATGAAATGGGACACCGTCGAGTCCTCTAGGGGTAACTTTAACTTCGCCCAGGCCGACTACCTCGTTAACTGGGCTACGACCAACAACAAGCTCATTCGTGGCCACACCACTGTCTGGCACTCGCAGCTCCCGTCTTGGGTGTCTTCTATTACCGACAGGAACACTCTTCAGTCGGTTATGACCAACCACATCACTACTGAGATTGCGAGGTATAAGGGGAAGGTTTATGCTTGGGTGAGTACATCAACCCTACCATCCCAGTTGAATCAGTAGATTGAATAAGGAGACTGATTGACTTTGATAAAGGATGTCGTCAACGAGATCCTCAACGAAGACGGCTCTTTCCGTTCCTCCGTCTTCTACAACGTCCTCGGACAGGGCTTCGTCGAGACTGCTTTCAAGGCTGCTCGTGCTGCGGATCCTGCTGCTAAGTTGTACATTAACGATTACAAGTATGTCTCCTCCTCACCTTCCCCACTTTCACCCCCCCCTTCCTTAACCCAACAACCATCTAACGCCCGCCCCCAGCCTCGACTCCGCCACCTACGGCAAAACAACCGGTATGGTCTCCAAGGTCAAATCCTGGGTCGCCGCCGGCGTCCCCATCGACGGGATCGGTTCGCAGACCCATCTCTCTGCCGGCCAATCCTCCTCCGTTGCCGGTGCCCTCCAAGCGCTCTGTTCCGCCGCCTCGGAATGCGCTGTCACCGAACTCGACATCGCCAGCGCGCCTACTGCTGATTATCAGGCTGTGACGAAGGCATGCTTGAACATTAGCAATTGTGTCGGTATTACAGTGTGGGGTCTTAGGGACCAGGATAGCTGGAGGGCCAACACTAGCCCCTTGCTTTTTGATAGCAATTTCCAGCCCAAGGCCGCATACAACGGCATGTGCTCCGTTTTGTAAACGGCTGCACCTACGGCGCAGGGTGTTGGAGGGAAAGAGGTGGTGGTCGACGTTTCGTGTATATATTTGCCTTGAGCTGTTCGGTTGGCTTGGCCGCTGAATGGCGAGTATATAAACTGGTCTAATCGGACGTATTTCTAAACTGTTGTGTTGCTACGATTCCAGTCCATTGAAATACGCGACGAGAACGACTTCAGTCGTATCCTAACAGCGGTAACATGTGTGTGCAGGATTCGCAAAAATGAAGCCGACTTGCCCATTTACTGGTGTCTCCTAAACACAGTTCCAGAAATTTGTGAGGAAGCCAATCCAAAATATGACTACCACCAGTTCTCTGTGTTGTAAACGACAGCTCTTACTAAACCAGTGAAAACAATAAAGTTTCTTAATCCTTTCCACGCTGCTTGACACCAAGGCCTACTTTCCATGCATGCTTAGGATCCACGAATCCTAACTCGTAAAAAAGCAAAATAAACAAAAAATATACCACAGCCAAAAACACGATTTGATGATTGTTATTTTATGGTAAAGGTATATAATCCGTTTTATGCTTCTCACTGTTGTTTTTTAACTGTGTTTCTCGCCCTCTGTATCTTGCTTTCTATCCTTTGCTTTCTGTTTCGTGTATCATATACTCACCTTCTTCTACTTTCTGTTCCATCTTGCTCTCTTCTTAATTCCTGGGAAAATCCATATGCCAACGCAGGTCGCTAGATTCTATATTTAGAACGATGGATGATTTTATTGCTCTTGTGTAGTAGAGAGATTAAGACATAACCAGAGAAGATACTGCGGGTCTCCTAATCCCAGATTCGCGAAAATGATGTGAGAATATTAAGAAGAAGTGGCAATAGTACGTAGGGCTGCAACCGTTTCCGTGTTTCTAACCGGTAAAGATTTTCCATGGGTATCCTTCAGCAACAAGACCTATCTTTTGCCATACAGGCGCAGTACGGAGAGGTGAGGAAATCAGAGGGGTTAATTACCCACTCGAGCTCATCGCTTATGGGCAAGATAGAGAATATATCCAGCATCATTCGAGCTAGCTTTGGAATCTCGCTACGGACGTCTAACGCGTCCAGTATTCCAAATGCCCTGGGCCGAGTGAATTGCGACGTTTGCTGAATGACACGTTATACTCCTCAATTAAGGGATGCCCTTCGTCATATTCGTCATCCTCCCTGGGCAGGAGACTTTCATGAAATGGCCTATCCAGTACGGCCTGGGCTCTTGCTTTTCTTTTGTGATAAAAGTTACGCCACCTGTTGCTTTACAAGGAGACGCCGAAGCAGTAATTAGGAAGATGGTCAGGTTTCAAGGAATAAGAATATATTTGCCGGATTTAGCTCAACAAGATTTGACTGATCAGAGAGAAGAACCTGCGTTCTCCTACTAATGATATTATGTACTGAACTCTAATTGGGGGAGGGCTTATGTAAGGACATAGTGAGGAGTGGTTCCACTTTCCACCCAAGCGTTGCCAAGGTAGCACAACTGAACACCCAAAGGCGCCTCGGAGCCAAAGCAACACACATGATTGGAAAGAAGAGAAACACGCTCTAATAACGCCTACAACTACTCATACAAGGGATATACCAACCACTTTTTCACCCGTACACTCCCTGAATATTCTATAAAAAGTGGGGATATAGGTAGGTAAGGCGCCTCCTTTGGATATCAATATCACCTCTTTGATATTCGTAGTAAAACATTCCGTTTTCTTAGTTTGTCCTATTAAATCCTTCTCTTCCTCCCAGTCCGATGCACATCAACCCCCTTCCGATTCCTCTTCTTATTCTTCCCCTCGCCAGGTGGCCTCCACGGCTCATCCCCGTGCTCCATCCTACAAACCTTGAGTAAATAGTCGTCCACATGTTTCCTCTCCTCTTTTCCCTTCTTTCCCTCCTCCTCATCAGCCGCTGCAGCAGCCTCAGACATGGCCCTTGATGGATCTTTCGGAGTCGCCGAATTACTAGCACTCTCCTTAAAATCCTCCAGCTCAACAACCTCCTCATCCACAATCTCCTTCTGAGCGACCTTCGCAGCAACCACATCCTCCTTATCCTCCACCGTCTGCAACTTATCACCCAGCCCCGCCGCATCACCCAGTACCCTATCCATCGCGGCTCCAGCCTCATCAACAGGGATATCATCAAAGGCATCTCGCCATGTGACCTTGTTGAAGTAGTCTGTGGTAAAGTCGCCCTTCTGGATGATAACGTCGTCGAGGAGGCGTTTTTGATTCGATTTACGCAGGATGTTAGCTTCGATGGTGTATTCGGAGACGAATTTGTAGATGTGTACGTCGCGCGTTTGGCCGATACGATGAGAGCGATCTTGGCACTGCTTGTCCATGGCAGGGTTCCAGTCTAGGTCATAGAAGATAACGGTGTCTGCACCGGTCAAGTTGATGCCGAGACCACCGGATCGGGAAGAGAGAATGAAGCATAGGATACGAGGATCGTTGTTAAATCTGTCAGTGAGGATTTGTCGCTGCTCGACTTTGGTAGCACCATCGAGACGCAGATAACGGTGACCGTGGATGTTGAGGAATTGTTCCAAGATATCGAGAACGCGCGTCATCTGTGTGAAGATCAGAGCACGATGGCCACCAGCTTGTAGTTCCCGGAGGAGAGTAGCGAGGCGCTGAAGCTTCCCGCAGTCATACTGAAGAAGACGTTTATCCGGGAAAGCGATAGAGAGACGTATTCGCGGTTCATGGAACGGGTCGCGTTTCGATACTAGGGGAGAGGAACGAATAAGTTCTACTCCCCTTTCCGAGAGCGTAAGGGGAGCAAGATCATTGGCGACCACAGCCGGAGTGACACAGCTGAACTTAGTGACCAGAGGCTCAAGCAATTGCGAACGCTCCTCGAGAGTAGGAATCAACGAAATAAGGGCTTCGGACTGCGTTCTGTACCATTTCCTGGAAATTGTGGACTTCAAAGGAACGCGCCATCCCCGCTTTTTCTTTTTGTTCAGGCTTTGAGCTCCGAACTTTTGCACCTCGTAATCAACCGTCACTCGATCAATGAACCCTTTCCCATACACAGGCAGAAATTGAGTACGAGCCTGAGTAAGGCGGAGGCATGTCTGGAAGTGGCTGAGCAAAGAGCGATTTTCTTTGTCGGCCATGTGTGAAAGAGTGGAACTCATTGACGAATCAGTATCATTGGATTTTTTATTGATACGTCGAGTTTGACGGGCGATGAGCTCTTCAAGAGGACGGGTTGCGCGGATTTGCTGAGTTTTGCGAGCATGGAGTGTCGACATTTCCTCTCGTCGGGCCAGAAGCAGATCCAACGATGCTAAATTGACCTTCTCATCTTCCATGGTTTCGGACAACCGCTTTCTAATGAGCAAGTCTTTGATCTCAAAGTCTGCTACAACAGACTTGCGCATTGCAAACGAAGTCACAATTTGACGAGTCTCGAACAGGTCCGGGTGATTACAGACCTTGCGAAGAGACATGAGACAGTTGATGATAGACATGTAATTGCCGGAAGCAAGTGTTGCTTTCGTGTCTGCCCGGCCCATAAAGCCGTCGTACAACTGCCGCTGCCGTTTTGAGAGTCTGCAATAAACCACATGCTCGTATTTGGCCGGCATTTGCTTCTCGACATCTGCTTTTAGTCGCCGCAGTAGATACGGTCGCAAGACCTCATGAAGCTTTCTGACCACCTTCTGCGCTTCAGCATCAAGCTGTTGCCTACCTTGTTCCAGAATTTGGTTCGTAGGGTTCTTAAGGGCCATGGTAAATTCCTGTAGTCCCGCAATACGGCCTTCTCCGGCAAACCCAGCAGGCATTAGAAAGTACAGGAGAGACCACAACTCGTCGATGTTGTTTTGGAGTGGCGTTCCGGTCAGCAGTAGTCGTCGCTCGGTCCTGAAATTGAGCAGAGTTTGCCAGCGGAGAGATTTGAAGTTCTTGATATTATGGGCTTCATCAAGAATTAGATACTGCCAGCCTCGCCGTTTAAAAGCAGCAGCATCTTGAAGAATCAACTGATAAGAGGTGATGACTACGTTATACTTGTCATCATTGAGCCATCCTTTTCTCAGTCTTTGCCGCTCGGGGATGTCTCCGTAATAGGTCAAGATTTTGAAACCAGGACACCATTTCTTGAACTCCATCTCCCAGTTCAACATGACACTCGTAGGAACAACGACCAAATGAGGACCCCATACTTCACGGTAGATGGCCAACCAGGCGAGAAGAGCAATGGTTTGGATTGTCTTACCAAGCCCCATCTCGTCGGCCAATATCCCGTTAGTCTCTCCATCATACAAATTAGCCAGCCAGTCTAGGCCGTCGTGCTGGTACTCCCGAAGTGTGCCTCGGAGCAGAGAGGGTATCTCGGTGCGCGGAGGAGATGAAGTATGCCGCGATCTACTTCTTGAGTTCGGCTTGTGGGAACTGGTTTCGTCTGCTGGAGGCGACTGTTGTTCTACTGAAGGCGTGGGCAGCAATTCCTCATCTCCAGAGTCTTCAGTTGCAGGAATCGCTTCAACTTCCATTGCAACAACACCCGCGTCCCCGTTGAGCTGCTGCTTTGGCTGCACAACTTCTTCTGTTATCGGAGGTGCTGCCTCTCCCATCGTAAGCTCTCCGTGGCCGTTCGTTATAGGTCTTATTGTATGTTGCACACCGTTAGACTCCTGATGTCCATTGATTCCATTGACGGCAGGGGTTTCTGCGGGTTCAACCTCCTCGGCCATTCCAAACTTTGCAGCCAGCTTCATTTTCTTGATCTCATCTGGTGCCAGAAATCCCAGTACACCACCTTCGTTGTCCGAGTCCTCTTCAGATTCGGAGGCTTCCTGTTCTTCCGATCCATCCTCACTGTCGGACCAAGCTTCACTGCCAGACTCAGAAACCCGTTCATCCTCCGAGTCCAAGAGAGCATCATCGACTTCTTCTAATTGCACTACAGCAGGATCAACGTATTCCCTGCCGCTGTTTTGAACATCGTCATTATGGAAGCCATTGCTATGAGCATACGGATTTTCCGGTAAAGCATCCGTCGCGGTATCCGCAGGGGTAGAGTTGTCAATAAGATTCATCGGGGAGGCGGCATCTTCCATTTCCAAATCCCTATCTGGAGTTGGTTCTGGGGTGCCGTCTTCATCTTGATCTAATTCCATCTCATCCTTCTCTTCTTCTTCCTCCTCCTCCTCCTCCTCCTCATCATCATCATTATCAACTCCCGAGGATTCTGAGGGTGAAAGATCTGGGAGTCGACCATATTTGGCGCGAAGTTGCTCGGCCGTAAGGTTGGCGTCCTCGTCATTCCCATTGTCTTCTTCGCTCTCCGATCCGGCGGATGACAGGTTTTCATCTTCTTCATCACCAAACGGCGCAAATTCGTCCTCTGATCCACTGGCAGACTCACGATCTTCGCTTACAAATGAGGAAGCGGTATCCAACATGTTCCGGCCAAGGATCTCCTGAGCTTGGTTGAACATGTTGTCCATGACTTTGTGGCCCAGCCGGAGTTGCTCTTCTTCCCATTTGGCCATCCGTTCTTTGTCAATCTCCACTTTGACTAGCGACCACATGTCCTTAACATCCTTCACGATTTGCTTATACCGCAATAGGACGCGAGCCCGCTCCTCCTCCTCTATATCTTCTTGTGACTTTTTCTTGTACTTTTCTTTCCACTTCTCGACAGCCTCCTGAGCCAGGCGCTTAGCTATTCTTTGATGCCGTAGTGTCTCCTGTTTGAGTAACTCGCGGAAGTATAGAGCATGCGCAACAACGTGGTCAAAGTGGCCATATTGCGGGGGAGGCTCCTCGGCGGGTTCCGTCAGGTAAATGCTGCTTCGATCGGGCCGCAGCACTCCATTCTCTGCCGCCTCTACAATCCGTAAACGCGTCTCGGCTTCCTCCACTGCCTTGGCCGACGTTATCCTTTGCCCATCTTCTCCTTCTAACGGATCATCTTGTTGTAACCAGTCAGCAAAGCTAGAGTGAGACGGTGGAGGTACGGCGTGGTGCGGATGTCGATTCGGAAGCTCTGGGCGGCGCAAGCGAAGTTTAAGGCGGGGAGTGGGACCATCGAAGGACATTTCAGGCGATGAAGTGTTGGGGTTACCGGAAGTCGCATAACTGCTGTAGCCAAAGGACTGCGGAGTACTAAGACGGACATGATCAGTTGCATCAGACGGTAGTGTAACCTTGCGAGGCCTCCCTGGTCCTCTTTTAGATTGGCCATTATCCACAGGCGACGACGGCACGATTGCGGAAGACTTCCTCGGCTGCCTCGTGTCTTTTTTGGTTGGAGAACTGAGGGATGCGGCAGAGGGGGCTTTGCGCAGGCCGGACGGGGTTCCCTTTTGCTTGGAAGCTAGAGCTGGAGCTGGACTAGAGACTGTACGGAATCCCTTGTTCTTGACTCGGTCCTTTGAGCCACCGTTGGTCTGTGTTGCCTTAGTCACGGCACCTCTTGTTGCTCTCTTGCTGGCCTCAGGCAGCGACTGAGGAGGAGGAAGGGGGTTGAATCTAGTGGATTTCCTCTTGCCATCAACTATGACTGTTGTAGGGCCTTCAGCTGTCGCTAGTTTCCAGGGTGGTGACGCCGCACGCGACGTTGATCGCCGCGGTGTGAGATTGTCGACTTTCCGCCGCTTGGATGGGCGCTGCGTGACGCCACTCTCTTCTCCATCATCATTCTCTGCTGCTGACGGGATCTCTTCCTTTATCTGAGATGTGCCATTTGTGCGTGGTTCCGAGGGGGTGCCGGTGGTAGACGTGTCTTGCGGTGTAGGGATGGTTGGGGGAGTTGGGTCGAGGTTGTCGTCGCGGTTGACGAGCTTGACATCGACATCGGCGCTCATCTCCATTCAAGGAGTTGGGGACGATGCCGTGCAGGTACAGACCACCTGTCGCGCCGCCGGATGAACATGAAAAGCGTCAAATTTTATCTTGTAACATGCGCACGAGTTGAGAGAGTCCAGTATCGAGGTCAGAAATAGGTTTGCGGTGCTGGTTGATGAGTTATAGCGCGGAAGGTGAGGATTGGCTTGTCGTGTTGATGATCGGGAAATCTGCGAAAGGACGTGAACTGACATGAACGCCTTGCCAAGAGTCGCTAGGGGAGGGGCTGCTACGGCGTCCACTGAGTGGGCGAGTGATGCCTGCCACAGTTAATAATATATATATATATATATATATATATGAAATTGATAGAATTATTTTCTTCTTTAAGGCTTGAGTAGAGGGTAGATCCCGCCTTTGAAATTCTAGTTTGCTTGTGAAGTTATGGTGTTGCCGTGAATGCTTGTTGTCTTAAATTGGACTAGTGCATTGGCGTAGTAAGCGTCTGTTCCAACGAGCTCTCTTGCATTACGTCCGACCACAACCAACATAATCACCTATCACCACGCCGGGCAACATATATCCAAGTACGTATCCTTCCAATTGTACTCCGGTCTCTCTAATCAATTATCTAGAATGCTCTCCCGGCGCATTGCAGCTGCGCGCCCCCTCGCCAGGGCAGTGCGTCCTGCCGCAAGACCTACCTTCTATATTCAAGCTCGAGGAGCCCTCACTCCAGCCGAACGTGAGCAGGCAGATATTGAAGACCCCGGACAGGTCAGATCCACCTCAATAGCATTTCCTGCATGCAAGAGATAACTGACGTTTGCCATAGAACGGCGGCTACATCAACCCCCTCAACCAAAAGCGACAATTCCGTGACCCTTACGCCGACTGGTGGGACAAGCAAGAACGACGCAATTACGGCGAACCCGTCCATGAGGACAACGATGTTCTCGGCATGCTGTCCCCCGAGGAGTACACACATTTCAAGCCAGGTTGGGGAGCCGTGTTGCTAGGGACGTTTGTCGTCAGTGTCCTGGGTTTGGCGGGCGCAGTTAGCTTCATCTACCCCGACAAGATCAGCGTGCCAAAGGCATATCCAGATGGATTGGAGAAAGAACTTGGTGGTCCGCTTGCGGTTAGGGTATGTGATGCAAACTGGCGGCCCCTTTTGGAGATAAGCTTTACTAACTGCAATAGACAAGGAAAGAAGGTGACGTTGTGTACGGCAAGGAACTGTAGACATCCTGTATATACGCATGAAAGAATTGACTTTGTAAATTTAAGTCTGTTTTGTCCTGAGCATATATGGAGTTGGACGGTCTTATTGCGTGTTCGCCTTCCGGTAGAAGTACTTGATCTCACATGCTAACTCGCGTCTTCAGATTCTTTTTCTGGATGTGGGCAATGTACCTTCTGGAATTCTGGGACAGCAGGAGCCCCAACTTGTTAAGATCAACTGAGCACGAAATAGCATATGAAAGCCATCGTGCTCATTTCTCAACAGTCCAACAAAGGAATCGGTCAAAGTGTTTTCCTTTGACCTTTTATGTTACAATGTCATACCTCCTTCGTTGCCTTGGGGTTCACCAGTCATTTTTCAAAGACCTGAGAAAAAATGCCTCGCTCGAATTTTCATCTGACAAAGCTCTTTCCATTCCTGGTAGCTTGATTTAGCACTATAAATTATGTACAGGCGTCTTACCTTCATACAAACGCCATCGATCATTCAAACCTAATTCAACCACGGTCAACTTCATCACAGTCTTATATACCTTGTAAGCCCCCAAACATAGTGTCCGAACAGACACTCGAGCCTTAGGCCGTAACCTCGACAACGACTGACCGTCATTCTACTATCAACCTAACTTCGGCTCCCTTAGTGACATCGTCACTATAATCGTAGGGAATCCAATTCTCGGGAATTCAAGATCCACAAAGGTCTCCTCGAGCAATACTGGGGACTTCCAAAACGCCTTCGGAAACTCCATTTGAGAAGAAGCCCAAACCGGCATTAGGACACTAAAGAACAAGACCTTTCCGTCTTCTGACTCTTCAACAAGTTTCTAGGTACTGGTGAGTTGTGGTCCATGATGCAGAGCTCGCCGAGGAAGTGTACCATTACGTATGAAGGAACTGTCGAATAAGCCGGTGAGACTGTCCCAACAGGAAAAGCTTATTGATCATTCCGAGAAAGCGGGCATGACCCCTCTCTCTTTCTGGCAGCTGAACCCTTTTTGGTTCTGAGGGGTATCAGTTTATCAATATTTGTTTTCTTTTTTTTATTGATGAAAACTTTTGGTACTACCTCTCCATGGTCGAAATATGGTGATGGGTACCTTCTTATGTCGAAGCACCCCATAATAAAGAGTAGATGTAACCCCGGAAACGTCATCTACTCGTACTCTATCATCACCACCGTCAACATCTGTTGTTCTTCCCTCGGGCATCTCCCTCTTCACTTTCAGCTTAGCTAGTACACCGATATCTTTTGTCTATCCCGTCATCCTTCTTTCTTCCATCTCAAAACTCTTCGAATATTGTAGATGCACTCTATCCTGTGCACTTGATCTCTCCTTCAGTACTAATACCCCACCCATTTATACTTTGATCCAACATAATCATAATTTTTACCGCATCAGCATATCTAGCTACCCTTCTCTCAAGTACTGTCGCCCAATTATAGTAGCATCAAAAAAGTCTCTTTCACATCCCAGATGAGAACCAAGATGACTCTCCTTCACCAAGGTATTTGAACTCCTGATTGGCTCACCTAACTGTACCATTTCATTGCTTTTCATAAGTTTCCAACTAAGATATCCCCGCAAGGCCAAGAATTCAGCCGCAAATACGAGGGGGCTCGAACTCAACCCTAAACTTATAGATATCGCTTCTTCTTCCCACTCTAGGGCCATGGACCATCATAATGAACCGATTAAAGCAGCTACTCCGTCGGCGTAAGGAGTCATCCCGTCCGCATAGCGAGGCGGGTCGATCTACAGTTGAACCTCCGGTTGAACTTCCAGTACAAACTCCAGTCCACCCTCCTGTTCAGTCTCTAGTACAACCTCCAGCGCAAGAGACCCCAGCCCGTGGACGTATTGCAGCACTAGGCTCAGCTTCAGTCAGCGAGAGAAATACCGCAAAGGAAGCCAATGTAAAGCCATTCCAATATATGGCACTTAAACACGTGCGCAACTTCCGGATTCTCCATCTCCAGAGGAGATTCTCCCAAATAAAAAGCGACTACAAGGGGGTGGCTTTACAGGGCTCTCTCAAAGAAGCATCACTCGATAGCGCTCCGGAATACCAGGCGCTATCGTACACCTGGGGCGCTCCAAACTTTACCGAAGACATCATCATCGATGGTAAGCTTCTGAAAATCACGCCCAACTGCGCCTCTGCGCTTCGGCGCATGCTTCGCGGCAAGGCAGACCGGCTGGTCTGGGTGGATTCCATCTGTATTAACCAAGGCAGTGAACCTGAGGCGATTGAAGAACGCAGTGGGCAAGTCGGAATGATGGATGAGATATACAGACTTGCGGTTCAGGTGAATGTATTCTTGGGAGATGGCGATGCTGCATCGGATATTGCATGTCAGGCGTTTAAGAGCTTGCAAAAGTGGTATCTTTTGGCAAAAGTTCCCGGCCCACAACAGGGGATTGGGCAGCGGAAGTATAATGAGCTCGCTGAGGATGTCTTAAGTAAGTGGTAAACGTTCCTCATAACTCCCATTATGCGTCTAAAGGTCTGTAGAGACGACTGCAGAATACCCTTATGGGAAATTATACGGCGTCTTCCGACTGCCATGGTTTAGACGCGCTTGGGTGAGGCTCTCTTTAATGTGCGGCTTATAAAAGATCAAACCTAACAAAGAGCATAGGTTCTCCAAGAGGTAGCAATGGGCCAAAAGGTCTTCTTTTATTGCGGTGACTACCTAATGCATTTCGGGACGCTAGTAATCGGCGCCGACTTCACCCGGCTCCCCTATTCGAAACTTGACTCGACCGCTCATCACTGGAAAATGTATCTCGAGCACCACCACGCGCTGCAGGAATTCATTCGGCGGCACGACGAAGGCGAGCCAATTTCGAACTTCAACCTCAAACTCCAGGATATCCTTTTCATTCCGGCGCTAAATTTGGAGGCGACGAATCCAAAGGACAAAGTTTATGCGCTATTTGGGATTTGTAAACGGTTTGGGTTTGACTTACCGGTTCCGGATTACAAGAAACACATTGCTGTCATTTACACGGAGGCGGCGCGGGCGCTGATTCGGTGTGATCAGAGTCTTGGATTCTTGTCTATGGTCGAAGGTTCTTCATCGTCATCATTGGGTCTTCCTTCATGGGTCCCGAATTTCTCGGGAAGCATCCACAGCTGGTCGCAATCCAATCCGCCACATCTATCGATGGCCATGCGGGAGAATATCCGAGTGTCCGGCTTGACCCAGTGGCAATATGAATTGCAGCCTGATGGACGAGGCCTGAAAGTCAAAGGCCGCCGCCTGGACCAGATCGCTGTAGTTGGAAAACCTTGGGAAATCGACAATAGTACAAATCTTCTCGGACTGGCCGCTACACAGACGGGTCAGTACGCCGAGAGTCTGATGAGCTGCATCGGAGATTGGTTCGACGTGCTCCATGATCCTGCACAGCATCCCTCTCCAGAAAGCGCGAGGACGACCGTTGAGACCATGGCACGCGTACTGACCAAGGACAGACCCCGAGATCCATACCCGGCTACAAGTTTCGATCAAATGGTCGAGTACCTTGCGATCTTAGTAACATGTTCAAAAGCCAGAAATACACCACATGGGACGTCATTGTTCCATCCACGCGACAGTGTTCTGGATATCCGTCAAGTAGGTGGCTACACCATCAGTACAGGTATGCACCGTGTAATTGCGCAATTTGTGGATGCCGCTTGGAAGACGGTTTTCCGGACATGGAAAGGTTATGTTGGTGTAGGGACGCACGGTTCTCAGCTGGGTGACGCAGTTGTTGTGTTCCATGGCAGCTCATCGCCTTGTATCGTGAGGCCTTATGGCTCTTCGGACATTAACTATAGATATGTTGGCTCTGCGTATGTAGATGGTATTATGAAAGGAGAATTTTGGAGGACGGGATCAGAGAGGGATGATGAGTGGTTTGTCCTAGGATGATACTCTTTGGATACCTACTGGTATGGGTCACGGAGTTACAGTGGACCTTGCTCTTTCTTTCCGCTACTCACTGTTGGGGATGTTGAAAGTATCGATGGATCCTGAAACAGAGCCCATGACGCCAGTTACCATACCCTGAAAAAGATTAGCTTAGCTTGAGAAGGAGAGAGAGAGAGAGAGAGAGAGAGAGAGAGAGACAGAGAGAGAGAGAGAAAGAGAGAGAAAGAAACGAGAGCGAGGTAATCATCATCAGTCCCGCTCCGATCTCCGAACACGAACAGCCCACGTGACACACATATACCCCCGAAAATAACTATCGGCTCCCCATTCCTTCCCTTCAGGCCTCCCTGTGACCAACATGTCTCCAATATTTTTTTAAATATACACATTATCGATATCTTCCGCTCGTGTGTGCTACAAGGTCTGGACTTTCCGCTTACTCCACCAAATAGTTCACATTCACTGTCTCGGGAATTCCATCTCCTAAACAAGCCCAGTATGCAAAAATGGCCTAGCGTCGGTGCGCTTACACCCGGGTCCAGAAAGCCCAATCCGCTGAGCAGCTCCAATGCGTGCTTATCGGGAAGTTTGGGATGTCCGTGACCGGATGGGGAGATGGGCAATAGAAGCGGATGAATGAGGAAAGAGCCGATAGTGGAGTGGAAGTTACTGGATGGCAAAGGATTGGAGGTGGGAGGGTTGAGAGGAATGAGAGGATGTATTGGGGAGTTTGGTGAGCGGAGTTTTGGAGGCGGATGTTTCTGACGAGAGGATTTCACATCAGAGTTTGATCCGAAGGGGAATTTGCGTAGGGAGGGGAGAGCGTGGAAAACTCCGATGGAGAAACTCCGAGTTAGACGGCCCAGTAAGTGAAAGGGAGGCACGTGACAGGACTACAGAAATGGAAAATGTTCTGGAGTTTCTGGTGGAGAACAGATAAAGAATGTATGCTTATAGATGCTGCGTGCGGTAAAGGAGAGTTGTGATTTGCTCTTGGTTTTGGATTACTCTAGGGTAGTTCTGGAGGACAGAGATATGAGTGATAGTTCTTACTCAGGTCAACCGTTAGGCTATTTAGGATCAATCGGGGTGCATAAGGATGAACGCTGGCAGATCATAAGCTCTTTCATAAGCCAGACCACAACATAATTCGAACGAGAACTACAGATATTTTTTGCACATGCAGACACCCTTGAATCCACTTAGTCGCGGGGTTTTCCTGAACTTAGTACTAACGGGATGTATTTCCAATTCGTAATTTGCAATATAGAATCCCGTAATGTTCACTGAACACCGATACCACCGAAATCATCACCGACCATACGCATATTAAAAGTTAACTCCATCTACGTGCCTATCATTGCTGACCCGTCATTCTTCCTGAAATTCCTTCCGATCGTCGGATAGCCCATTTTCTTACTTTGTACTCATGCTCATCTTACCTCATCTTACCGCTTCTCCAGTCCAGATTATGAAGCATGGCTAGAAGGACCAATTTTCAGAGTGGCTCGCCTGCTTTCTTCAAGGCTTTGAATTATGGACTGTGTATGAGGAAAGCATCAAATTCGGGCAAACACGAACAGCCTTCCTTAGTTTCTCGTATATACGGAGTAGACAGCACATAAATACCTTCCTCTAGGGGTAAAAGGTAGATAGATACGAAGATATCGCTGCCAACGCAATTGCATCAAGCCTGGAGGATTTCCTCAACACATTAGCCCAGTCCTTACCCTCACCTCTAAGATCTACAGGACCCCTCCATAACTCACCTCACGCGGGGGAGGAGTAAGACCCTCCCATCGTATCTTTCCCAAGTAAAAAGTCCAGAAAACAAAATCCCCGGCCTTCGGTGTCCGCGCGGGGCAGCCGGGGCACCTCCGTAATCCCTCCTTCGTATCGTCCTCCCCCAAAACCACCCGTTTTGGCGGTGGGACGGGCCCCGAGTCCGAACATTCATCCGGGGGTTTTCGGTGCTGACCTGCTTGCGTACCTCCAAGCCTTTGTGTTTCCATTTGCTTCCACGGATTTTTGGACTGGCCCATGGATGGCCCGTCCTGGGGCCCTATGGTTTCCTTGGGTAATACTAGATTATGTGAAGAGTCTATTCTACGCGGGGAAGGCGGTAAACGGAGGATGGACGAGCTATGCAGGGTACAACATGCAGGGTAGTCAGATAATATTTAAAGATAGCGGTGGAAGGCGGGCCGCTGATGAGAGATGATGGCCCCTCCGTAGCTTGAGCGATATTCGAGAAGTTTTTTTGTTGGGTATTTACCATTTGCGACATCTTGCCTGTCTCAACTGCATCGTGAGAATTTCTAGAGTAAGAAACAAGCCTCGCGCGCGCCGAAGAGAAGGCACGATGGCGGCTACATTCGCAACTTCCTCAACATCAACCTGGCACACCACCCCCA
This sequence comes from Delitschia confertaspora ATCC 74209, assembly GCA_010093945.1. Taxonomy (NCBI): domain Eukaryota; kingdom Fungi; phylum Ascomycota; class Dothideomycetes; order Pleosporales; family Delitschiaceae; genus Delitschia; species Delitschia confertaspora. Next base: position 24,752 of record ML994012.1, on the reverse strand, counting down.
CCAGCTCCCTCCTCCAAAACGCAAAACTTCACCACTCTACCTCAATTCCATCTCCCTCCACATCGATGCCTCAATCCTCCACATCCATACTCACTTCAGCAACCACTTCAGGGACCACTTCATCCCTTCCCACCCCGTCTACAACAACTCTCCCCCGCAATCCCCTCCAAGACCGCAAACCTAAACTCCGAGCCTCCTGTGACGCCTGCGCCGCCTCCAAAGTAAAATGCAGCAAAGACCACCCCATCTGCAACCGCTGTCGCACCAACGGTGGTACCTGCATCTACGGGCTATCAAGAAAACATGGGAAAGCGGGGAGAGTAAGGAAGAAGATTCCTGATAACGCTGCGAGTGTTGGGGAGATCAACAACAAGAGCAAACCATCCAAGCAGCGACCAAGTCCCAATGGCAAGGAGTTTTCGAAGTTTAGGGTTCGGGCGGAGCCGGTGGCCCAGGATGCTGTTGTAGCGGAGGTAAAGGAGAGTGTCGAGAAGACGCAGAGTGGTTGGGGAGCAATGGACACCACTGGTCTCCAGATTGGGATGGTGCCAGAGGTCCCAGATTTGGACCTCGACAGCCCAATGCAAGACCACAACCCCCAAAGTGTCCTCCCAGACTTCTCCTTTATGGATGACCTGATCTTCTCGCCAACAAACACCGAAAACATGCAAACCTACCAATCCCCCGCGACGGACTCGATACTAAGCCAAACAGTGAAACCTGAACTTACCTTTAGAGATCCGTTCTCGAAACAAGGGTCTTCTTTTCCGAGACCACATACGCCGCTCCCGTCGGATTTCCAGGCGCTGAAGGATTTCATTGGGGGTGGAAATGATGGTATCGAAAGCTTCGACTACACGCTTCAAGATGAGAGCAACATCTTCGGTTCCGAAGTGTCAGGGTCGATCTCCATGCGTCACGACGAAGATGAGGACCAGAGTCCCATGAGTACCTCAACTATGTCCTCCATGAACCAAAACACTCATCTCGAGTCCAGCAGTATGTCACCCGGTCCACACTCGCATTGCTGCTACACGCAAGCCTACGCTATTCTCGAATCTCTGCACTTCCGCAGACACGCAACAGACGTCGAGACCTTCGATGGCATCACCGACCCACCCCTCGACACTCTTCTCGCCACAACCAAACGCTCCATCAGAACTCTGCACCAACTTCTCACCTGCCCTTGCGCCCACGACCCGCATCTTGCCATGCTCTACGCAAGCATAACCTCCAAAATCCTGTCCTGGTACCAGCGCGCTGCCGGAATTCCCACATCTTCCTCTCCCCCAGCCACAAGCGCAGCCATCCCACCCACCCCCCCGCTCTCTTCCACGGGCAGCTCAACAGTATCATCCCCCTCAATGTCCGGTCTCTCCTGTTCCATAGCATGCACACCGCGCTCCGCCGCCACTCCGTCCTTCCCTATCAAACTCCAACCTATTCGTATCGGTGGGTTCGAGTTCGATGATGAGGATCAATATGCGCTGAGGCAGGCTATTATACTGCGTGAGCTGCGGAAGTGCAGTGGCCTTGTCGATGCGATTGCGAATTGGCGGACGAGCGGGTCAAGTAGCGTGGGGAGCCCGGGGAGTGCGGGACAGGGAGGCGAGAGCGCGGAGTTTCTGTTTGACGTTTTGGGCGCGTGGTTGAAGAGTGAGTTGTTTAGGACAATGAGGGAGTTGGAGGTTAGGGAGAGAGGGGAGTAAAGACTGAGCTATAATAGAGTGAGAGATGCTGTTGCTGCAGCGTTAGCCGTCGGGTTTAGTGGCGATGTTCTATTCGAGACTCTCGCTCAGTATTTTCGATCGGGATTGTAGATCGCATCCTTCCCGTATTATGGGATATCCTCCCCAAGGGTGTTAGACAAGGTTGGATGATAAGATGAAAAGGAAGCGCAACGCGACTTCTGAACCGGCTCAACACCGGAGGAATTACCGACACGGTCACATGCTATCAACACGTGATAGGCCCAGTCGAGGAGGTACATCGATACCTAGATCTTATGACAGATCTTTCAACACAAACTAGACGATTTGAGGAGTCGAGTCGCGAGGTTGCCTTCAACAAAGCACCTCTCTGTCTCTAGTTACTCTCGCTAGTCCGCTCACATTCAATGAGCACAGTAAACAATCTATAAAATAGAACACACAATTAGAAGATTCACCAAAGGGGTACTATCCCGCGCACGGGAATCTAATCTACAAAACGCCAAAGAATATCCCTACATTGGTATAATTGCTCTTTTAGAACTTGTAGACCTGGTCCTTGCTGTATCCAAGCTCCTTCAGGATGCCAGACAGCTCACCTTGGTCCGTCGGGCTTTTCTTGCCACCGCTAATGGCCTTATACATGCCTGGCGGCCCGCACACAAACACCTTGATCTTCTCGCCCAGCTTGGGCTCTGGCATAACCGTCTTCAGCAGATCCTTGGTGACGTAGCCCTTTCCGCCCTGCCAGCTCTCAGGCGGGTTGTCCAAAACGTAGAAAGCGCGGAAGCGCTGGGGGTACGTGTTCTCCATGTCCTCCAGCTCGCGCTTCAGCAGGATATCCTCCTCGGAGATGTTGCCGTAGACGAGCGTTACTTTGGTGCGGTCGTCGGGGTTCTTGAATATGGCCCGAGCGACTTGGTACATGGGCGTGATGCCGGTGCCGCCGGCGATCATGACGACATGCTCATGCTTGTTAGGAGACCATTGGAATTTGGGGATTGGGCCTTTGATGTCGAGACGGTGGCCGGGTTGCATGTCGTGTAGGCGCTCGGACATTGGTCCGTTGGGGTACTTTTTGATTATGAATTCGACGTAGCCCTTTGTGTCTGTACCATGTCAGTATTGGATATACAGGGGACCAGGCTTACATACCAACGTCGCTGATAGGGGTGTACGGGCGGATGACAGCCTTTTCCATCTCGGGGCCTTTGTACTTCGCGATCACGGCAGCTACACTCCATTAGCATGAGTGAAGCGCGTTCCATGTGACAGACACATACATGCAACGTGCAATCCGCTCACCATGTCAGGCTCCGGAAGCCTGAACTTGAATTTCTTCGTGTTGTGGTTGTAGATTTCGACGTCCTCTAGCAACAGCGACACGAAGCCCTGGTCCCCGCCAGTGAAAGCGGCCTTTTCGGTGCCAGTGGTTTTGGCGGGGATCTTCTCCTCCTCTCTGGACGGAGGCGCGGCCCCCTCCTGTCCGGTCTTGCTTGTCGTGGCATCGTTCTTCCGAACGTAGTAGTAGGCACCAGCGAGGCCCATGGCACCGAGGCCGGCATAGAGAGCTGCATTTCCCTTCTTCTCACCTGATGGAGCATCTGATGCGTAGCGGCGGACTGACTGCGAGGGATTGTTAGCTATGGGAGTGTTGATTGGTAATGTATGCGCCAGCTCGGGGAAGGGGCATCGTACCTGCCGCAGCGCGTTCGCGGGACGAAAAAGCTGTCGAGCGAACATTGTGGGGTATTTGAAGGGTGGAAGGTGGAATGGAGAGTGGTTAGATGGAGTGAGTGGTGTCAATTGGGGGAGATGGAGAAGACAAAGTGGTGATGGTTGGGAAGAGGCTAAAGAGCTTGGAACCAACGAGCAAACGTCATCAAGCCCTTTTCGGTACCCGGGATGTTCGGACTTGGCTACTTTCCAAAAACACCATCCTTCGTTCTCCTCATCATCACCATTTACTAATACATATTTCAAGCAGATAATCTTCTGCTGCTGCATTTGAGCCCATGCGACTCACTGCTTCTATTACTACAGCTACCAAACGAGTAGATTGTCAATGTTGTCGGAATTCCCCTCGATGCTCGTGAATATCGTCTCGGGCTTCGGTTTGTCAGCTTGCATAGCAAATGGAGGCCTGGACCATTACTGTCGTATCTACACATCTCGCAGCACAACGATGCCTTCAAGAAAACATTTTGCGCATGGTATTACGATATCCCAAAACTTCGGTATCCCATACGCTCTTTCGTATGTTCGCTTCACTCTAATGGTGGTTCCCTTTCTCTTTCTAGGTTCCAATCTCAGTTATTCACTCTTTAATTTTCACCCCATTTCACCCAGAAATTGCGTGTTCTCTTCATTCAAGCATACATTTTCAAACCCATTCACTCTCTTACCATCGAGTTTTTCTTCAACGTGTGCTCAAAATTTGAACATCCCACCCGTGCTTCCAAATTAGGTGCACAATTGCGATTATTTGATTCATGGGCCATCCTCCACAGCAAAGTTCCGAGCTTCTTGTAGAGTGGAGACGGAGAATTGTCTGACTCAACGATAAAGTCTAAGGCGTTAGTGAAGCCACAAGGCCCAAACCCAGATCTGGGCTCATCTCCGAGTCCCATATACCAAGGCGGAGCTAAACAACATAAACATCTACTTATTGAAGATTATGCAGACATTATTGCGCTGCTGAACAGAACTCGTAGCCGGTCAGCCGATTATGCAGTACAGCTGTGCCGACCTTCTTACTGTTCTGCTTGCGTTCCTTTTGCATATGCACTAAACAAGGTAGCACTGGGAGGAAAAGTTCCAGGAGCATTTCTCGTGTTTGTTATTTAATATCAACATATCAAGTCGATAGAGCGGGTAAACGAAAAGTGGCACTGCACAGGTACTGTGTATGTACGGAGAGTATATTTACTTGCATGCACACCATAGGCTAATCGCGAAGTAGATAGCTCAACATCGGACTTTGTGGTCCGGATGATTGAAGACCAGACCGATCCCCCACCAGAAAACTCGTGCATCGTTCTTATGAATATTATTTTAGCATCATCCTATTGTATGAATGCAAGAGATACAAAGATCGAGGCATGCATGCCTCTTAGTTATAATAAGTAGGTCTTGCGTAAATGAAGCTAAAAGCAGACATCAAGAGGAAGTTTTCTCTGAAAACATTGAGGAAGGAGAACGGTCATGAGTTAACTCAGTACCCGGCGAGGCTCAGTAAACGAAATACTAAATGGAGAAATTCGTCTCTATTCGTCCACGCTCTCTTCTCAGCATGAACTAGAACACGTCAGTACATAACAGGAGTGAAAAAATTGGTCGACCCATCAAGCGGGATAGCTTAGAGTGGATGCTATTTCCATTGACGAATAACGCGATCTTCTCGTAGAGTTTCCTAATCTGCCCCTTCTGCTTCATCCTGATGAAGTTACTTAATGTTTTTGGCCTGCAATACTAATCTTGCCGTGGAGGTGAACTTTATGTCGTCATCGTCTATGTGGGCAAGATGGGACAATGTGTTTGAATGATTTGGAAGCCCCTTTTAAATCCACATCATCCTCTGTTTTCCACCCCTCTATAATCTCATTCTTCTCGGCGAAACTCGAGGAAGCGCTCCCTGAATCTAAACCCCTTCGTGATCTCAAGCCTCTTCATAGTCTGAATCTTCTTCACGATCTGGATCTTCTTCACAGTCTGGATCTTCTTCGCGGTCTGGATCTTCTTCCTCCTCTGCATTTTTTGCTGGTTCTGTATTGTCTCCTGGCTCTGAAACTTCATCCTGATCTGAATTGCCTTCTACTTCCTCTTGTTTGGTCAATTTTCTAAATCTCTTCGCACGTACCACTGATCTTGTTGGGACTGAATTCAGCACCCTGGCCAAACAGGGGCCATTGTCCACGGCCAACTTTTCATCTTCGTTGATGTTGCAGAAAGCTTTGAGAAAGGTGACCGCCGACATGCCAACACGGCCTATAACGTACACGCCATTTATCGATACTGCACTTACAATCCTTTTGTGTGTAACAGAGTACACAATATCCACCCTATGGAGCTTTAAGCAAATATATTAGCTCTTTTGAGGACCATTTCCTAGTCTAACGTGGTGGTTTTGGACAACCTTTCCATTCCTCTTCATAGGATGTGTTGCACAATGTAACATGAGGACGGAGAGGCCCACTCTGGCCGCCTCCGGTCTCCGGATTAGAGATAGGTACTGTTCGTTCATTGTCGTTCTCGCCTTGGTAGTAAAACAATCCTTTTCTAGACCTGGGAAGTCTAAGACATTGGCATGGCTGATATTGCTAACAGACGACAAAGGATGGAGGAAGTTACCCAAAACCCGTGCTAGTGCTACCTAGCAGGCCAAGTATGGAGAGTTTCTTTACAGAATCTCCCTTTATGGTGAAACTGTACAGGCATTCTGACCGCAAACAAGGGGATGAGCATTATTTCACTGAGGTGTGAGCTCAGGACCATCTACCGGGAGCTAATTCCATGCATTCCCCATTCCTTAACGCACGATTGAGGACTTGATAATGAAGCCAGGAGAAGGAGATTGTTCGGGATTGTGAACTTAGATGGTTCTGTACTAAATATACTGGTGGCGTGGAGAGGGGTCCGCTGGGTGTTCGACCGAGGTCACATCTCCACATTGGACTTCCAGACCACCTCGATTCAGAGGTACGACTCGTATATTACTCCTTACTGAGCATAGCACACTGGCAATATTTCTTGGGCGGCGCCGCCATTTAACCACGACAGTGAATTCTCTGCTCCAGAACCGCCTAACCGGGCTGCGCCACATCGCGTGGAAGGAATGGCTGCAGCAATTCCCTGCATATGCCACGCCAATTTGAACCCATAGACCGGGAGTTAAATCAATCTGACATGCAGAAGGACTTCAATCTCTAGCATGTAAGAAGGTACTTAAAGTTAACCGCCTCCTTCAATTTGCCTTTGCCTTTCTTCTCGTCAAATTGCGACAAAATGTTGGTCAATTCTGCTCTTGTCGTTGCGCTTGCGTCGCTTGCGAATGCTCTCCCCAGTGGCCTCCTCGCTCGTGTTGTTGATGCTGAAACAGCGTCTCAGACTTCTTACGATTTTATCATTGCTGGAGGTGGCACTTCTGGTCTTACTGTAGCTGACCGCCTGACTGAGAACCCCAAAGGTTGGTCTCTTACATTTACAGTAGGTCCAGTATTAACCAATTGCAGTTTCCGTCCTTGTCATTGAATATGGTCCGTTCGACCAGAAAGAAGACGGAGTTCTCGTTCCTGGAGCCTACTTCCCGGTCCCATATCTCTGGCTCCCTCTCTTCAGCACTCCTCAGACAGCCTTGAATAACACGGTCTATGGTGTGCCATGCGGAAGAGCCGTGGGTGGTGGTTCAGCGGTAAATGCTATGTTCTTTCACCGCAGCAGCGCAGCGGAGTATGATGCTTGGGATGACCTTGGTGCTGATGGCTGGGATTGGGATGGACTGCTTCCATACTTCAAGAAGAGCGAGACCTTCCATCCACCGGATGCGGCCTATGCTAAGGACCGCAACATCACGTACGATCTCTCTGCCCACGGTACCAGCGGACCGGTCCAAGCAAGCTACCCACCATACGATTACCCAGGAAGCAGTGAGTAATTTCGTCACGTCTTAAGTTATTTGCTACTAAGTGTTTGAAAAGAAAACTTTTGGAACGCTGCTCTCAGGCTGGGCATTCCGACCATTAAGGATCCCAACGCTGGAGAAGCAATTGGTATTTTCTGCTTGCTCCACTCTGTTGACCCAGCAAACCAAACTCGTTCCTTTGCTAGGACTGCCCATTACGACAGAGTGATTTCCGCCCGCCCCAACTATCATGTTCTTCCAAACACTGCAGTCGGTAAGGTCACTTTTACAGGCACTACTGCTACAGGTGTTGAGTATATCGATCGTGCAAGCGGAGCCAAGAGCACCGCTAAGGCGACCAAGGAGGTTATCATCGCTGCAGGCGCTGTGCACTCTCCTCAGATTCTCCAGCTCTCCGGTATTGGATCAAAGTCGCACCTCCAGGGACTTGGAATCAAGCAGCTCGTTAACCTTCCCGGTGTCGGCCAGAATCTCCAGGACCATCTGGTCTTGACTGTCAATTACAACTGCAAGTACCCGCTCTATCTGGTTCGCTTGTTTAACTGATTAACACCACACAGACACCAACAACCTTTTCCCCAACGGCGGTTCTCTTCAGTCGAATGCAACTTACAACGCCGAGCAGCGCGCCCTCTACGATGCCCGTCAGCCTAGCGCCTACGACATCACCGCCACAACTGGCAATCTCATCATCTTCCTGAACCTCCAAAACACCACCAGCGCCGCCAAATACCAGTCCATCGTCTCCAGCGCCAAGTCCCTCAACCCCGCCACTCTCATCTCCTCTACCGACAAGGCCGTCCTCAAAGGCTACGCCAACCAGCGCAACGCCATCCTCAACAACCTCATCCCAGCTGGTGAAGCCATCGGAGACATCTCTTGGAATACCGCTGAGGCGACTAGTATCTATATGACGAGGCCGCTTAGCCGCGGTTCTGTTATGGCCGCTTCGGCTGATCCTCTTGCCGACCCGCTTATTGATTTTGGCGCGGGTACCGATCCTACGGATATCGAGTTCCTGCTCGCTATCTACAAAAAGAATCGCGAGATTATGAGCCAACCTGAAATTAAGGTTCTTGGTGCGCAGGAGACGAGCCCGGCACCGGGGTTGACGGATGATAACGCTATCAAGGCTGCATTGAAGGCCGCTCTTCAGCCCTCAAACGCCCACGAGTGCTGTACTTTAGCTATGATGGACCGGGGACAAGGTGGTGTGGTCGCATCAAACTTGACTGTGTATGGCACCAGCCGTTTGAGTGTCGTGGACGCTAGTATATGGCCGTTTGTCACCGGCGGTGGGCCGCAGGCTACGGTTTATGGCGGTGCTGAGAAAGCTGCTGATATTATTAAGAAGAGGCATGGCATTTAGGTGGTAGAGGACCCTTTAATACCTTGTGTCTCTGGATGTTCACTTCATTAGTACATAATTATTCATTATACATGCATTTTCCAACGCTTTGGAACCCTCGAGTCAACGAATACTATCTCGACCCTGGGTTGATCTTTACCAATATATAGTGTATATAGTTAAAGGTTTACTATATGCATAATTTATTTATTGGTTCTTTTCTTCTCACTCTTTTTTTTTTATCTTCGTACCGGGCCACTGCTCTATGCTTTCCAATCTCTCTTTCTAAGCGACTACAGAAGGAAGACGCCTTAACACACGAGGAAGGCTCACAGGTAGTTATACTTTGCCTGGTTAAGGCAAAAGGACCATTTATTTATCAAGCTAGTTAAGATAAGCCATTCGACCAGCGAGGAATGCCCACATCAGCTAAGGACACGTTTCCAAACCATCTCATTTATGGTCATATTTCACTATTCCATATTCTAGGAGTAAAACATCAACTGTGATCAAAATAACGCACCTGGCCTTGCTAGCTCTCACTTCTAGCATCTCCGCTAGAAGACTATTCTTTAATCGCCGCTTATTTCATATCCATATAAAGCCCAGGTCGGATACCAGTCGTAACCATTCTTACCAATCACCTTTAGCACCACTTCCTTAACCCATTTAAACCCCTCTTTTAAGAATACCACCAGCACAAGGGCATTTTCACAAAAGCTTGGATGCTTTGTAAAGTTGTGTTTTTAAAAAGCTCGATGGTTGTAGGTGGGTCTTGAGGTGTCGGAATTAGATAAAGCTGAGCTCAGAAGCCGAAAGGTGTACAACTTCGAAGAGGAGCGGACGGTAGTCGTCGGGCCGATGGTTCTTCCGGAACGAAAGTGAATGCTTTATACTTGATTGACGTGAGAGGGATTGTTGGCAGGGTGAACACAGACGGCTATAGCAGAATAGAAGTGGAATGATGGAATGAAGAGTTGTGATGTAATCATCAATTAGTTTCAAAAGGAGTAGGCTGACCGACGTGTTTGCGAAATGTCGAGCAAAACCACCGAATCATGCTAAACGCACTTCCAGCTCCCCGGCTTCGTCGCGTCGCCCACCCCACGATATACGTTTCTCTTTGGATATCTACAATGATTCCTCTGGTATGCGACTCCGAGACTCTGGGTATCGTTTACAAACTTTGTCCCTGTAATTGTATCTGGTGCAACTCCTTCCTCCACCCACTTAACAACGGCCATCAACACATTCTGCTGTGGGTCCAGGCTGGCCGCTCCGATATTTTGCCCGATGTTCCAGGCCCCATCACCCCCAACGCAATGGCTTAAGCCACTGATCCTGAAGTAGCGGTAGAATGAATCCAGTTCATTGGGCGACTTGTTCATCGTTTTGGAAACATGCTCATAATACCTCGCAGAGTTCTCTGAAGATATGCTACCATCCATGAGACCATGATAGTGGAGAATCTTTGCTCCGCGTTTCTTTACGCCACTTAAATCGCCTTTCCACGTCTCGACATTGGAAGGATTGATGTTGGCTGCGTTGGCATAGTCGTGGGCATTAAGAGTAGTGGGATCCCAATTTGGATCGTTATAGATTGCATAACGGAACCAGTCGGTTGTATACGGGAATGGACTGCCATTATACAGCAGAAAAGAAGCGAGAGTTTCGCTACCGGGTTGCATACGGGGGTAGACCAGAGAGCCATTCAGGCCCTTGAGCGGTTGGAAGATTTTATCCACGGTCAACGATTGCGCAGGTGTCAAGCAGGTGGCGTTAGAGGTGCTACCACACAATAATTCTTTGGACGTATAATTGCAAAGAGAAGGATCCTCAAGAATACCGTCGACATAATGGTCAAGAGCATCGCATTGCCGAAGGATGTCTTGGTGTATCACTGGCCATATATTGGCCGGAACGAAATTTGGCGAGCTGGAATTTCCTGTCAATGTATAGAAATGTCCGCTCCAGGATGTCAGATTGTTAAACGCGAGGGCCGGGGCACCGGCTACAATACCGTCAAAAAGTTCCGGGGCGTCTTGAGCTTGTTTGAAGCCTTCACGGCCGCCAGTGGAGCACCCAAGGTAATAGGATTTCTTATGCTCCTTTCTATAAAAGGCTTTGCTGATTTGCTTCCCAACGATCACTCCAGTACGTACTCTTTCCACTAATTAGCACGGGTAATTTCTAGAGGGAAGGGAACATTACGATCGATACGAAAAATCTGCAACAATTTCGGGGTTGTTATAGAAAGCTTCACCACTGGTTCCATTATGGCCCTACAAAGTCAGTTAGAGATTTTTTGCCAAAGCTTGTTAGCATAAGTCACTGACATTGTTTGCTCCTACAGTGGCGAAACCTAAGCCTGCTGCATAAGCCATATCCTCGTACTGGATGCCTGTCAATCAATTAGCAGGTGTTTTCCTTCCACCCTTAGATATTACTAACATCCCTCCAAACCACCATTTCCGGTACTCAAAAACCTCCCTGTCCAATTCTTTGGCAGCCATGCTTCCATGTGAATACCCGACCGGTTGGAAGTTGTTACATATAGGGCAACGCGGCATGCGTCGGCGGATATAATTTGAAAAGGTTGTTCGTTAGAACCACAACTGGCATCCTGATCTGCAAGGCTCAAGTTCGTACCCGCCTCCATAAACTGAGAGAAGTAGACGGTTGCATTGGCGATTTTGAGCTTGGAAGCAATGGATGAGCATATACTCTGAAAGTCGTCTGCATGGTGCTGACCATCACCACGCCCAGCGAAGACGCATGATGCAAAGAAAACAGAAGCGCTGACAAGGAGCGAGAATCTCATCGTAACAGTGGGTTTGAGTATTGTTCCCATATGCGGGCCGTGTCTGCTTTATAGACGGGATGGCTTGCGGGGGATCGCCAGGCAGGTCTTCTTAGTATGGATGGTCTCTGAACACGAACACGAGAATTGCACGTAGGAAAAGCTGGGCGTTTTTGTATAGCGGAACCTATTCAGAGAATTGCCAATTAGTGCCATCAAATATGTGGCTTAAAGAACGGCTTAGAGCATGGTTTAGAGAACGGTTTAGAGAACGGGTAAGAGAGCGGCTTCAAACAGGAGTGAGACCGCATTTTTTTCATTGAGGAGAAACATGGGGGTCTGGTCTAAGTACGAACCTCACAAACTATAAAGGGAAATTATCCGAGTAAGTCAATCAAATTCAACGATTATTGCCTGGGAAACCGGGGAGACCTCGAGAAGAGGTTTCAACTAAGTTGAAAAAGTGGCCGTTTAACCAGGGAAGATGAAATCCCTGCTTTCTTGGACGTCGAAATGATAGGTTCGGGTGTCATTTGAGATGGAGAAGGGATGAAAACTTGCTGGGAAGCGCGGGTTCTTGTGCCCGATACCTATATATCAATGTATCCTCACACGTGACCTTGATATGGCTGTCGAAGATTTAGACTTTGATTTACCACTCACCTGTTATGTAGGGGTCATACAAAGAGATGGTAAAGTCCTTTATCAATTGAATTGTAAACGTAATTCTTGATAATACCAGTCTAACTGTCGTGAAGCCATGATGGGGATGAGTAATCAACGCGGTACTGGAAGATTGTCTCGTTCCTTTAGCCTTTACCCTCCTCCAACGTCAGCGTCAACGTCAACGTTCATCATTTAACACTTTGTGATTCTTTCTCGGTCAGAATTTGACTTTCGATATGTGTGCCTAGCCTACTTATGCAGTGCACTTTGGCCCTGTCTGGCTAAGATCCGTACTTGTCTCTTTTGGTCGTCTATTCTGTCTATATGAATGATTATAGTCCTCTTCTTACGCATTTTATCCTTTCCATTATCAGAATGGTCTTCTCTTGCACTCGTATCTGTTGTCGTTTATGGCGTCCTACCCTCAGTACTTACCTCTGCGAGATCGTCCGAGCGGGTGGTTTTGGATGATCCGGGATTAATATAAAGATCCTTAAATTAACAATATTCAAATCAAAACAAATACCCCGCGAACTCGGTTACTTGTCTCTCTCATTCATGGGAATAATACTTGACGGAGAAATGGAGAGACCTACGACGCGCAAGCATTGGTTCGATTTCCCGTTCTAGGGTTTGTTCCAACGGCTATGAATATGGAGCATTCTCACGACTCATCGCAAACATTAGCACTGCTGTCGATGTTCTCGTTCACTAAGATTACATTTCACCCGCCTCAACCATGCAGTTCACCGTTCCTCTACTTGTTTCATATCTCATTGCCCAAACTCATGGTTCTCCGCTCATCTCACCTCGAGCGGGCCGTCCAGCGTACTTCCTCCTTACCGGAGACTCTACAACAGCTCCAAAGGGAGGCTGGGGTGATGGTTTTCTGAGTACGACAATCGCCGCCGGTTCTTCTGCACATAACTATGGGCATAGTGGTGCAACGACAGCGTCTTTTCGTGCTGGAGGGGACTGGAACAAGGTCACAAAGGATATCAGCACTTACAAGGATAAGTATAACGTCTATGTTACAATACAGGTAATTCAATCCGAAAATAAAGGTATCCAGTGATTCAGGTGCTAATAATCTCGTTTTCCAGTTCGGGCACAACGACCAAAAGGAAACGTCCGGTGTTTCTTTGGCTCAGTACACAACAAACCTTGAAAACTTCGCATCGGAAGCCGCAGCTGCGGGAGCTATTCCTGTCTGTTTCTCTTCCTTGTAATTATAAGCCTCGATATTGATGCAAACGCAGATCCTCCTAACACCCCTCACCCGCCGCGTATTCTCTAATGGCAAAGTCGTAGAATCTCTCTCCACCCAACGCAATCTAACCATAACCGCAGCAGAGTCTAAGAATTACCGTTGGATCGACTTGAATATGGCCTCGCAAAACTATGTCAACGCCATCGGGAGGACTGCTGCATCGAAATACAACTTGGCTTCAGATGATTGGACCCACTTGAACGAATACGGTGGAGTTGTGTTTGCTAGATTGGTTAGTGACTTATTGGTGAGCAAGTATCCTGAGATCGCGAAAGTTACAAAGGCCAATACGACACTGAGTGCGGCCTTGGCCGCTGGGAAACCCGCTTAGAGGTTAGAGAGACAGAAGGTCGCAGCAGGTATACCCTATCGTTTCTTCTTCTATACCTCCATGCTATAGGTAGAAGAATACGAACCAATCAGCTGATTCACTTTTCTCACGTCGGTTAGCTCCCGACAGACACGGTCGACACCCTCCCATTGTCATCTTCGTACCGTGATCCAAACTTCAAATCAAATAAAGGAATCAAAGAGAGTTATGTTGAAAACATAAACCATGTGTGTCTAACTGAACAGAATCTCAAAATCTTCAACTTAGAGCCTTAGTGTTATAATAAGTACAGGCTATTACTCAATCTTTACACACGTCCAGCCAGTCACCGATGGTCCGTTTGTATTTCATCCCAGCCCCTTGTCCGAGAATGTATCAAAGGGTTGCTCAACACTATCAAGCAGCTCAATCTGACAATCTACGCTCCTGGCCTTCCATCATCTATTCACCACACTTTGGCTATTCTCCCATGGAATCAGATCATCAACGGTACCGTGAATCAGGTACTTGAGCATCCAGTAATCCTTTCTTACGATTTGGGCGAATGTACTGATGGAAATGGCATGATCATGAGACACTGTGGGAAACAAGAAACCGTATCCGCCGATTCGTCGACTAGTCGTAGACTGTTCTTCGATAGAAGGACGTTAAGAAGCACCAGGAATTTGTGTGCGGCAGTCTATGAGCAAGATGAATCTACAACGAGGACAATCGAGATCCATGCGCATTCCTGGCTAGTTTATGCTGGTGGATGGGTAGTGGCTTTCAATCTAGTATTCGGTTAATATTGACGTTAATGGTCTAGAGATATTAAAGACATACATGTTCATCTTGAACTTCTTCAAGTAAATAATATGGTGTACCCGGACTCTACATCCTGGGAAGTGGGTACATTAGACGTTGACATTATTCGGACTCGTAACAAATAGGGTAGTAGAAGGCCAGGATAATCTCAGTAGACTGGATACTCTTTTGTTGGGAGATGAAGGCTGTCTTCCCAGCCAAATGCCCCCCAGTCGAGAAGCCGATGACTACGAGCTTGTTTCCATCGATGTTCAACCTAGGGTAATTTAGTTTGAGCTGCGGTAACTGATGACCAGCCCTTGCGAGAGAATCACAGGCATCGATCATGGGCCCTTCGAGGATACTGACTTAAGGGAAGATTCGATATTCATTGCTAACAGGAATGAACCCACGATTCAAGTGCAACCTGACCTACTTTGTTATCACCTCCTTCCGAGTAAAAATGACATGGCCTCCACCACTAATCATAAGTGCTATTCAAGGTTAATTAGAGTCAGGAACTGTCTTTCGTTTTACCACTCATCAAACGGACGTTTAGCTGCGGTGACTTTGTCAGAGAATGGGAAGAAAACTTCAGCTATCAACTTGCATTTGCCAGCATGATTTCACTGGATAGCCTGTATAGGCACTCCAGAACTTCGCTTCCGCGACACCCTATCAATTTGAGAGTATTGCTTTGTGGCTTTCTGGGAAGGCGTTGACGACCCTTGACGTGTATTCTTTAAAAGAACCATCCTCTAAGAAATGTAGAGAACCCCACAGTCCACATACCGCTTCCTAGAACGACTGATCGGCTAAGATGTTTTTACGCGTCTATTCTTGAACAACTGCAAGCTGCCGAGAAAACCAATGACCGGAACATGTTGTAGGTGAACTCAACGAGCGAAATGAATCCATCAGGACGAGTAGACAAACTCTGAGCTTATGTTCGCCGAGTTGAAGAGGGGCTCCTTTTTTTGTACCCTATGTTGTAGGCAAACATGACTGAGTGAATTAGCCTTTCTTTTCTCTTCAATCGCAATCAACCTTCGCCGGATTATCAAAGATTCAAAGAAAAAAGTTTGTTCACACAACTCCGCGACGTATTTACAATTGGGTGTCACTGGAATCGAATATCGAGGGACGAGAGTCCAGCGCAACTCGACGAACCGGTCATAAACCAATGGTATAGCATAGCGACCAGTTTCAAATTCCTTAAGTGATTCGGGGTTAACTTTGAAATATGGCTGCTGATTATATTTTAAGAAGATCATAAATCCATCCTTTCGTCTTGAACCTGGGCCCGCCATGCAAGTTCCGCGGCGCCTCGAGCAGCAATGTACTCAGGAAGTGAAGTGAGCATGTCTGCCGCCGAACCCATCTCCTCCACAGCGGTCTTGACGGCTTCTTGTACCTCGCTATTTTGCACACTCTCTTCGCTGCCAGTCATAATAACTGTCATCTTTTGGGGTGGCTCTAGGAATCGGTATCGTCTGCGAAGAAACTGCAGGACAAACTCTTGGACTTTTAAAGCGCCATACTTCTCGCAAACAGCCTTGCTTCCAAGTTTGAAAGACGCTGCTTCGTCGAAATCATGGGTTGCCAGGTCTATCGCTTCACGCATACCTCCGCCATGCAGAAGCAGAGCCACCTCCGTGTATTCGACTAGCAGCACGTCCCGCTCTGGTAACTTCAGCCCCTCAGTTGTACATTTCTCCTTGTCCTTAAAGCTTTTACAAAGACCCATACCATGTCCAGCGTAAGCCGCAACCATTTCGCGGGGCTGGTAGAAGTGGTTCCCTTTGAGTGCTCGAAGGCTTAGGTATTCGGCAGCATCAACGATGTCCTCTTGGTACAAACATATAGCACTGGGATAACTGATTACAGCTGAGACTATAGGACCGGTATATGAGGATGCAGTATCCGCGAGTCGCTTCAGCATGTCAACTAGGACACCTACGTCTGAAGATGCAGGCCGACCTGCCCTTTTTCGAGCAGATCTCCAGGCCTGTCGAGGCCAGTCTTTCCACATTTCTTCCAAGTCATGGTATGGCGGACTGAATTTTATGCGTCAGTGCCTCGCAGGTGCTAATGGACAAGCGAGTACGCACCTTGGATGGGTAATGCATGGCGAACTGAGGCGCTGAATTACTCGGAAATAATGCTCATCCCCATCTATACGGCTAATGTCCTTAAAGGAGCCATCGTCATGCCGGACGGAGATCGTCCCATGGTTTGCAGCAAGTGATATCCCGACAGCGCTGGATTCTCTTGCTGTGGTTTCCATTCTTGTACTTTGAAACGACCACAGCAAGCATATAATGATGCAGGCCGACACCAAAGAGAGACCGACACGGTGCATGATACTGCCTAGCTTACAACGCAGAGTTGTTCAGTAAAGGAAGTATTGGCAGATGCGACCGCTGAGAGTTTAGAAGAGGGTGGAATTAAAACTTTGATATGTAAGTACATTTTATCTTATGACTGCCTAATCTTCCTTTAATAAGTGCACAGGGCTGTGTTACAACATGGTGGCGCATAAGTTAGCCTTTATTATAATTGTAGCCGCCTTGTAAGATACGCCCCCAACGCCGGAGTTCAAATTAGGAGCTCGAGACGAAACATCATCCTACCTTTTATTGGCTTACTCTATAACTCACCAATTTATTCCAAATCCTAAATAGAAATTCCTTCCAGAGGTAGCTAGGAGGTCAGTTACTCTATGACGCATTCTCCCACACCAGATGTCGGTCGCCAGCTATGGAACCCCGTTATCCTATCTTCAATTTACTGCGAAAGTAAGTTGCGGTAGGTGAGAGCCTGTATAATAATATTTCAGCTACTTGATGGCTTTTCACACTGATATCATACCATCTACAGGTTTAAAGCGCTCTTGGATAGCGGCACTATTTGGAGAGCTTATGTCTATTTCAGAATAGGAAAACTGCATTATTCCTTCACTCCTTCAGAACGACTTAGATCGCCACAATTGGCCTAATAAAGCTAGAAGATCTATCAGACCAACTTGATGGCTTTGTTGAAATGTTCCAAATGGTTCTAAGTTGTGCGCTATCAACAACATGGATCGTACTTTTCGAGTATATGAACTTGAGAATGTCTTCTTGAAACTGGATTTCATCCACATATATCATTCAGTCATCTCTCATTCCGATATCCCGTAAATCTACTTTTACTCCGTTATTCATTCATTCTCTCTAATTTGGTTCTGTCCACTCGCTGCTTTTTTCAACATGCCTAGGCTTTTGAATAGCCTTCACATCGTTGTTGTAGCATTCACAGCACAATCCGCTGCCCTTGCACTCACTCAAAACCTATTGCCACGGGATATTTTCGACGTCAACACATATGCATCTCTTGGCGAGTCCTTTGCTTCTGGGCCTAGCGCTGGGAACGTTTATGACGGCGTGACGGCCTGCCGTCGCTATACTGAAGCGTTTGGACCCCAAGTCTCTCGTGATAACCGAATTCATGGCCGCAAACCAATGGACTTTAAATTTATCGCATGCTCAGGGTCAAGAACGAAGCACATTTATGAAGGCATGGGTGGCAACAGCCGACGCTATGATCTTGTTGCTCATGCCGACAAGCCCAAAGAGCCTCAGTCATCTTTTCTTAAGGACGTCAACCCTGACCTCGTCACAATGTCAATTGGTGGAAACGATGTTGGATTTGTGGATCTCCTAGATCGGGTAAAGGGACCCCTTCTAACTTTGCTAACTTGTCGCTAACCAAATCAGTGTGTATACCGGTTCAAGGACGTGAAAGGATGCGCTGGCTGCAACTTACCTCGCCTCTTCAAGGATGATTGCAGCGGTGACTGCCAGGAAGCCATAGATGGCGTTCGTGCGAAAATCAACGGTCCGGAGTTCTCACAGGGCCTTACTTCGGCCATCAAATCTGTCTTTGCTAATGCACCTCGAACCCACCTTTTCGTTACCGGATACCCAGCGTTTTGGAATCACGATACCGACGCCTGTGACAAGGTCAGCTTTAAATTTGGGTGCATCAACAACTCGGTCTTGCCGTTGATCAAATCTCGCCGCAAGGCGATGAATGATCTTACCGACGCGCTGAATGGGAAGATTCGGCAAATAATTAACAGCTACCCAACTTCCGCTTCACTGACCTTCGTGGATACAAATCCTTTCTTTAATGGTCATCGTTTTTGCGAACAAGGAGTCAGTGAGCCAAGCTATCGTAACAAGAATATCTGGTTTTACCCCTTCGAATACTGGACGGGCAGTACGTTGAATGTCGATGCGGGCAACCTCCCAACTGGAGACTGCGACAAGATATCCAACGATGGCGGAGACTTCGGTGCCGTGTTCGGTTGCTATTTGGGCAACGCTCTCAAAACTGACGGCACCACGCTTGATCTTCATAATCAAACCAACAATGTACAAGGCGATGGCGACGTAGCAATCACGAGCTCAGATGGTCTGCCCGACTTCTTGGCCCGCATTTTCCATCCGACCAAGGCTGGTATGGGCGGATATAGAGACGGAATCGTCAGCGCATATAGTGCATACCATGCCCAAGCTGCGACCCCAACTTCGACTTCAATTCCAAAGCTACAAAATTCGACTCCACCCTCGATTCCAACTTCGACTCCAACTTCGACTCTAACCTCCAAACCTGCTCGCTAGAAAGTCGAATTGTAAGCTTAAACAGATTCATAGGTATCCCAAGTTACCTTTGTTACAGATTAAAAAGTGAATACCGAGCCTCGGTCACCGGTCGTCGATGTAGGTTCCAGGAAGAACGTCTCACGAACGCAGTTAGAGAAGTACTGGGTGCTTTGTGCTTAAGAAGGCACCCTGTAGGATACTGATAGTTTTATGGCGTCTTTTTTCTCTTTCAACTTCTCAGGTCAACCCTTTCAATATATCGCGCCGCCGTTTATCATTTTTATTTCTAGCGCATATAAGATATGTTACTCGCATAATCCTCGCTTTAGAGTAAAAGAAATTAGCTTAGTGCTCTATTCTCATTTTACCCAGACATCGATTAGGGGCATTTTTAGTCCAAGGCATTTCCTCTTTTGGGGCCAGAGTAAACGCTCACCTTCCAACGAAAATGTCCACGGTTCTCCTCAATGTTACTATTCAACAACGAATCGTATGAAGGCAATATAAGCATAAGTTCATAATGTTAATTGATATGTTGCGTCACTGTCTCCGCAGTGTTACCCGGCCCGCCTCAGCCTTCGGCCTACCCTGTCATTGGAGGTGCATATTTCGTGTCGGATCGACTTCTGCTCCCTGGCTTCAATCTCCAAATTGCTTTGTGGCAGCGAATGGTCAAATGGTACAAGACAAGAATCAGTTAGATAAGTCTTTGCAGAACTTTAACTTCGATGCTGTTGAGAAGAACATGAAGGACTGGTTCGGTGATTACGGCACATGGGACCGTTCGAAGCTGCGAAACCTCACATATGGTGCATGCATAAGATATCCACCTCCGGGGCTGCTGCTAATTCCTAGAAGTCGACTGTCTCCTTACACCGCATGATGTAATTGGGTTTGCCAGCTATGCTTGTAACGATCTTCGACCGGATGGCGGCCGCCCGTCCTTTCCATGGATAACACACGAAGAATAAAAGGTCATGAGTGTTCCGTATAATACATGGGCTCCGTCGCCATACACCACCCTCAGTTATTCTTGTCAGGGGAGTTTATCACCCTTGTGAAGGACTACAGACGATGGCAATGACCTTAAGTCTTAACCGTCCAAAGCATTCTATGCTCGATTGCATCCGTTGAGAGTAAAGTTGTGGAATGGTATGGTTCCCGTCAGCCACGATCGTTAGCTGGAAAGGAAAATGGATGCTCCGCAAAACTACAAAAATCTGTTCGAGCTGATGACCGACATTTTTTTCATCTTTGTTTGGCTCAACCAGGATCAGACCTTGGACCGGATGCGTGGCGGCTTCAACCGGCTAGTTGACAAGTACGTCAAGTTTGAATCCGCCGCGAATCTTCGTCGCGACCAAAACGGCATCGAAGATAGACTCAACCTTACCGGCAAGTGGGCAAAATACTACCACGGAAACATGTCTAATATGTCCAATCAAACGCATCAGAGGATGGTGGACCGTGTCGATGAAGTGCAGACCTGCGCGTTTCACGAGTATATCGATGCACTAAAAAAGGCTCGAAATAATCATGAAGTTACTGGCTCCGCGGGCAAGAGGTACTACGAATGCATCCAAGATTTATTTGCTATGATGCCGAAGGCAGGTCGTATAATGGGTATTCCCATGGTTGGTTTCATGGGTTGCATTCCTTCTGGAAATGCTTCAGATATTTCGTTAGAGAGGAGGCATAGTCTACAGCAGCCACCACCAGGTCTGTCTGACTATATAGACCAGTTGGAATGATCCACAGCCGACAGCACCTACATTTCGTGACCACCATGTATCGGCCATTACCACGAGGGCAAGAAGAACCGTGCTGAAGCAAGAAGAGCGCTGCACGGAGAGTCAAAAGTGCTCAGCGAGGAGCACTGGATCACGATTTTGAAAGACAATATGAACTTCTACATAAATAATGTAAGAGAACCCAAGACGCACAGATAGGGCTTCGTCTGTTACCGCTTGGCCTACCAGCAAAAATGATACAGAATGGGGGTAATTCAAAAGAAAACTTGAAGCAGATATTTCAAATCTGGGTCTGGATTGAGGGATATGATAGCATTAAGGATAAGGCAGGGTTGGAATACATCAATGGCCGGGATGTGGGCATTGCGGAGGAGGATATTGAAACAGCCAAACGGTACATGCATCAGAATTTTCGTTTAAGAAACCATAACTAACGGGACTACAAGCCACTTCAAACCCACCTACACCCAGCTCCGTGACCTCGGCCGGATGTGGACCGAAGACTTCCTCGTCGTCGACCACCAATACTACTCTTCATATACCAACCCCAAACTCGAAGAACAACGTCTCACTCCACCTTTCGGTCCCTCTTTCGGCGACCGGGACAGCTTCATCTGTCTCATGGATACCGAGGCGGCCAACTATAACTCGGCCGACACTGACCGCTCGTCCCCTGGACACAAAGGCGAATTGAAGGTACTGTCGAGCTTAGTGCTCGAGGAGTTGTATCCGCTCCCTTTGCTACCCGTGTTTTGAAACCGAGGAGTTCATGGCCATTGGCAAGACTGCATCCGAGGGAGGTGTATGTGGGGCATATAGTTGAGTTGCAGGAAGCTTTATGGGAGCTCGAAAGGATTGATGCGGTGGCCATGAATGATTTCTTTCTCGAAAGTATGAGGAAGACGAAAGCGGAGTTGGGTGGGGGAAGTAGTGGGCACGAAAACTGAGTTATTTGTGCAATTCAACTGATACGCAACACTCTCCTTAGAAATTCTACAGGATCCGACATGGGCGCAGTGGAGCTGTAAGGCGGGGGAGTGGACGAATGTCTGAAGAAGTTTTGTTTGAGAGGAGAGGAGGGCGACGAAGAAGAGGAAGAGATGAAGATGAAGAGTGGAGTTGAGATCTGGATGACGAGTGGAATGTCAACAATTGAGGGGCGAGAAGTATAATGGCATCCTCAAGAAAGTGGTAATGTAGGGATCGTGGATAGGCCGGAGAGGGTTTCCGAAAGGAAGAGGTGCTGGTTTGCGATACAAAAGTACGTGCGTCACAGGGTGGGCTCCAATTAATGATAAAAGAGCTCGGATAGTATCCAAAGGGGAAACATTGAAGAGTCGAATTTAAAGCAGGGTATGCATTAGGAATAGGTTATCTAGGTATGCGGAGCTGGCCTTTGTGTTTGCGCTATTCCTTCATCTAAATTCCACTATTCTTGCTAGGTAAGCTTCAAAGAATATTTCGCTATCGATTACAACACACCATCTTCTTCAACTCTCTCCAAGTTGACGTTAGCCCAACCCCGTACCCACCCATCCGGGGTGATTTCAACAATAGGACGAGCGGAAAGATAATCTTCTCCTTTCCTAATTTGTGCCTCGAACAACCTCACTCCGGTAACCTGTTCGTTGCGAGCGTAGGATGGTAGTCGCAATGGACTAGTGGCCCACTGTGCCAATGTCATCGTCTTCATTGGAAGCTCCATGCACCCGCTCGCATAAGAGGAATCTCCCTTTGCTTCTGCCATGATCACAGAAGCAGGGAGTCTGGAAAAGAGAGCACGACCCATTATGTTGCGCCATAGATGGCCTTCGACGATCGACTTAACATTATCCAGGCTGGTCACTAAGTCTCTTTTGTCGTGTAGTCGAATATGCCATTGGTTTTGGGCGACACGGATAGGAAATGCCCAAGTCTCCTTAGCAACCATGTTTGTGCGGAGTTCCGTCTGCCAGATGGCCATATCATGGACACTGCCAGGAGTCCCAGCGATCACATATATCTTCGCATTCTGTCGAAGGTGTCCTCTATTCGAGACTTGCTCAAGTGCTTGTGTTACAGATAACCATGCACTATCAGCGTCATCTGGCTGAATTGGAAATGGAGAAATCATTGCCATTTCCCGTTCGAGCTCCCGGCAACGGACGATCTGCTTCCCGGAAGCATGTGTGCAGTTTACAATCAGAGTTTGGAGATTCCGGAGAACCAGCGGTTCAAACGTTGTCGACTGCAAGCCCCCGGTGAGAATCGGTCCTGTACCAAACATGGCAGAGCACATCTCAGGCATTCGAATTCGGACGTGACGGAGGCGTGGCAGTATATGGCGAACTGTGTCGCAACTATGGGCGTTAGCCTGCGGGGAATCTTCGTGTCCGCTTCCGCTCGTGTCGAGTTCAAGATCGACGCATGTTTCCGGCAGCGCTTTGAGGAGACGGTCAATCGTCGAATCAGTTGGGACGAAGACATATTGATCCACTGTGAGCGACAAACATCGTAGTTTGTTCAGTGACGGAAGCCAAAGAATCAGGCGGTCCAGAAGATCATTTGACGTTTGAGACGACTGAGACCCGCCAGTACCTCCACGAACAATGCGCACTGTTATGGAACGGACATAAGAACCATGATTGATGACCTGCGAGCTTTCCAGAAACCCAAAGCGGTTCAAATTCGTGAGCGTTAAACTGCCATATAAGACAGATAACGTAGGTTCGTGCCAGCGGCGGCAGACGCGAAGACATGATAATAGGTCATTGTTCGAGACGGTCATGCGCTTCAACTCGGTCAAAATATGGAGCAAGATTTCCGTCGTAATGTTTGACATTGTTTTTCCAGAATCACAAAATATGATGCGGTTGTGATATATGGATAGAGTGTGGGTTGTATGAGTGACGATGCCCTTCTAGGCAACCATCGCGTCGCGCCGTGGTAGCGCAACCTTGAAGTAAACACTTACGATCCGAAAACCATGGGACTTGGTTAAGCTAGCCAGACAATGTCAATAATAAGGGGGCCATACAACACCAGTAGCATCACCTTAAACATACAAGGCTGTTACAGAAAGAAGCGTTCCTTTTCTTATTATCTTTTTGTAATGGCATGCGGATTCTAAATACTTCTTGGGGATCCAGTTTGCCCTTGATTGTCCTCAATCTCTTTACCATCTCTTTATCTCCATAATAAGCTTCCCAGGCTCCTTCCCTACTCAATGCAGCATCGATAGAGTTCAAATTTGCACCAAACATTGTATTATCCTATGCTTGAATGATCTTCTCTCGAACACCCACAGCAAAGCTTTAAATATTGGGGTGCCGCTATCACCCCTGGTCTAGAATGTCCAGAGCAAGTCACGGTCTGCAACGGTCTGCATAAGCAGACAAAGAACGGTCTTTGTTATTGACAGCCGATTCAGGACCACCGTGCAGGTTAATGATGATAAAGTACTTTCCTAGCAATGAAAGAGTAGTGATATGGCAAATAAAGCCCGCAAGGCGAGTTTGCTCAAGCTTTTTGACTCTGGAACAGTCAACAAGCTAGCGAAGAAAGTCTTGTGCTTATCAGTGTAATAGGCTATTGCCTGTCACGGAACCAAACATGTTGTATACAAACCCCGTGACACCTGGCTTGGATGCACAGACCAAGTACCCTGGCAGAACTTTTCAACTTGCAAACCTGTGTTTCCTATTCTCTTCACACAACGTTTTAACTTCATCACAAGATACTGTACATAGGAATCCAATCGAAGCTCCTTTGTTAGCTCTCAAGCCTCCCTACGTAGCCTCTCGTGACACTGTGAAAGAGTTGATC